>JAXIVJ010008739.1:50000-54103 GCA_036785665.1 Chirona hameri | reverse complement strand
CACCTAGAGACCATCACCTTGGGACCATCACCTGGGGACCGTCACCTAGAGACCATCACCTTGGGACCATCACCTGGGGACCGTCACCTGGGGACCCCACCTAGACAATCACCTAGGGACCATCACATAGGGACCGTCACCTGGGACCGTCACCTGGGGACCGTCACCTGGGGACCGTCACCTGGGGGACCGTCACCTGGGGACCATCACCTGGGGGTCACCTGGGGACCATCACCTGGGGACCATCACCTGGGGACCGTTACCTGGGGACCGTCTCCTGGGGACCATCACCTGGAGACCGTCACCATGGGACCATCACATGGGGACCGTCACCTGGGGACCATCACATAGGGACCATCACTTGGGGACCGTCACCTGAGGACCGTCACCTGGTGACCATCACCTGGGGACCATCACATAGGGACCATCACCTGAGGACCGTCACCTGGGGACCGTCACCTGAGGACCGTCACCTGGGGACCATCACCTGGGGACATTCACATAGGGACCATCACTTGGGACCGTCGCCTGGGGACCGTCACCTGGGAACCATCACTTGGGGCCCGTCACCTGGGGACCGTGATCTGGGGACCATCGCCTGAGGGCCATCACCTAGGACTGTCATCTGGGACTATCACATTGGGGATCATCCATCCCCGTCACCTGGGGACCATCACCCGTCACCTGAGGACATCACCTGGATACCATCCCCTGGGGACCATCACCTGGGGACAATCACCTGGGGACCGTCACCTGGGGACCTTCACATGGGACCGTCACCCGTCATCTGGGGACCATCACCTGGGGATCATTTCCTGGGGGGCGTCACCCGTCACCTGGGGACCATCACCTGGATACCGTCACTTGGGGACCGTCACGACCATCACCTGGACCCGTAACCTGGGGACCATCACCTGGGGACCATCACCATCATCTGGGACCGTCACCTGGGGACCATGACATGGGACCATCACCTGGGGACCGTCACCTGGGGCCCGTCACCTGGGGCCCGTCACCTGGGGACCGTCACCTGGGGACCGTCACCTGGGGACCGTCACCTGGGGACCATCACCTGGGGACCATGACCTGGGACCGTCACCTAGGGACCATCGCCCGTCACCTGGGGCCATCACCTGGGGACCGTCACCCGTCACCTGGGGACCGTCACTTGGGGACCGTCACTTGGGGACCGTCACTTGGGGACCGTCACCTGGGGACCGTCACCTGGGGATCATGACCTGGGGACCATGACCGGGGGACCATGACCTGGGGACCGTCACCAGGGGCCCGTCACCTGGGGACCGTCACCTGGGCCTATCACATGGGGCCCGTCACCTGGGGCCCGTCACCTGGGGCTCGTCACCTGGGGCTCGTCACCTGGGGCCCATCACCTGGGGCCCGTCACCTGGGGCCCATCACCTGGGGACCGTCACCTGGGGACCATCACCATGGGGACCGTCACCTGGGGCCCGTCACCTGGGGCCCGTCACATGGGGGCTCGTCACCTGGGGCCCATCACCTGGGGACCGTCACCTGGGGACCGTCACATGGGGCTCGTCACCTGGGGACCGTCACCTGGGGACCCATTACCTGGGGCCCGTCACCTGGGGGCCCGTCACCTGGGGCCCGTCACCTGGGGCCCGTCACCTGGGGCCCGTCACCTGGGGACCGTGCCGTCAGCAGTGTGCAGTGTGAGGCCACCTGCTGCTGCTGCTACTGCTGCGGTGTGTGCGTTACCGGTGTGACGCCGTGTCGCCCGGCGGCTGGGCCGGCGATCAATTGGCACCATGTGAGTGGCGCTGCCATTGATTGTGGTCTACCGGCGGTGGCAGGTGGCAGGTGGCAGCTGGCAGGTGCTCGGCCCCATAGCGCCACGCACGCACACACGTGTGTGGGGCGATCACGGCGGTCTGGTGCTGAGGCCGGCAGAGGGGTGCGGCGTGCTGAGGCCGGCAGAGGGGTGCGGCGTGCTGGGGCCGGCGGAGGGTGCTGAGGGCCGGCCAGAGGGGTGCGGCGTGCTGAGGCCGGCAGAGGGGTGCGGCGTGCTGAGGGCCGGCAGAAGGGTGCGGCGTGCTGAGGGCCGGCAGAGGGGTGCGGCGTCCTGAGGGGACATGCTGGACAAGTTGCACCGGGTGCTGCGGCCGGCCCGCTCCGCCTACCTGCTGGTGAGACCGGGTCAGGGGTTCGGTGGGTGTTTGTCAGGGGTTCGGTGGGTGTTTGTCAGGGGTTCGGTGGGTGTTTGTCAGGGGTTCGGTGGGTGTTTGTCAGGACGGGTACGGAGATAGTGGAGGGTAAAACACATGACAAATGCTGACATCTAGGTTATATACAAGGTGACGCCAGGACGCCAGTTGCTGCAGGTCAGCCAGCTTTATCATGTTGAAGCCAATCGCTTGACTTGCACACGTGATCATACTACTCATATATCGTTTGGAGGGGAAATGATAGATCGATGTGCTGAGCTTGTATTATGACTTAATGAGGGAGTTCATTGTACTGGGAGGCTTCTATCGTCGTATTGGTTCAGTTAAAACAGTTTTGTCTCTTACTGGTGTTGCATCTTCTGGCTTGCTCTGGGGAAATTGCATAATGATACTTGCTGATCTCTCAGCCGTATTTCCTGCGAAGATCCTGTGCGGGTGAGAGGTGGTATTGTAAATCACCTGTGCGGGTGAGAGGTGGTATTGCAAATCAGTTCGCATTTCAAGTCTTTTCGGATGGTACACGTTGGAGGAGCAGTCCTATTTGATACTGGCTGGTAAAACGTTTTCATAATCGATTGTGTGGCCTATTATTGGCCGAACCTTTACTGTAGCCAACATGGACAAATTATTGTATTGTTGAGGTTGGACTGGATCGCCTGGTCACATTTGTACGAGCTGTTGTTTGGATTGCTCTCGATGCAATAGCTGTTTAGATGCAATGAATATCCTTGTTGTCTTATGTCAATATTTTCTGCACCGTTCCCTTATCTGTTTTCTCTAATATTTCACCACATGTTGTTTGTTGTCCTCTTTTGAAAACTTCTCGATCGAAATGTTTTGGCATCTTTCTCAGATCAATCGCGGAAGACGGATGTCATTATTGGTACGCTTTGTGGTCTATTTTCAACAGCGCATGACTGAGCGATCGTGATTTAACTACACATTTGCGTTGTGAATTTTCGTACAGCGCTTGTGTATTCACATTTTTCCTATACCCATTGTGTATACTGCGCGAGTTGACGATGCCGGGCTCGGTGGTGGCATGCACAAACCAGAAATTAGTTTCAGACAGAATAATTAACGAACTATCGAACGTCTGCACTGCGAGCCATTGCACCCAAGTCCCCTTCTCGGCACGAGGGTAAAAACTAAGAGCCGTTTGCATCGGCCGAGCGTAAACTGATCTGTCGGTAAAGCTCGTGTGATTGTTCAGTCCATTATTCAGCGTGGCCACTGAGCCGGGCATATGACCCCGGCGCACAGTCGGGACCACTGAGCCGGGCGTATGACCCCGGCGCACAGTCGGGACCACTGAGCGGGCGTATGACCCCGGCGCACAGTCGGCACCACTGAGCCGGGCGTATGACACCGGCGCACAGTCGGGACCACTGAGCCGGGCGTATGACCCCGGCGCACAGTCCGGCACCACTGCGCCGGGCGTATGACCCCGGCGCACAGTCCGGGACCACTGAGCCGGGCGTATGACCCCGGCGCACAGTCGGCACCACTGAGCCGGGCGTATGACCCCGGCGCACAGTCGGCACCACTGAGCCGGGCGTATGACCCCGGCGCACAGTCGGCACCACTGAGCCGGGCGTATGACCCCGGCGCACAGTCGGCACCACTGAGCGGGCGTATGACCCCGGGCGCACAGTCGGCACCACTGAGCCGGGCGTATGACCCCGGCGCACAGTCGGCACCACTGAGCCGGGCGTATGACCCCGGCGCACAGTCGGCACCACTGAGCCGGGCGTATGACCCCGGCGCACAGTCGGCACCAACTGAGCCGGGCGTATGGACCCCGGCGCACAGTCGGGGACCACTGAGCCGGGCGTATGACCCCGGCGCACAGTCGGCACCACTGAGCCGGGCGTATGACCCCGGCGCACAGTCGGGACC
>JAXIVJ010008739.1:10000-45000 GCA_036785665.1 Chirona hameri | reverse complement strand
CCGCTTATTCCATGGCTTTTCAGTTGTAATCTTAATCTTATATGGGGAACCTTATCAAAAGCTTTACTAAAATCAAGATTCGCTACATCAAGCTGTTCACCCCTATCAAAACTGTCGGTTGCCACATCTAAAAACTGCAGAAAGTTGGTCAAGCACGAATAACCCTTCCTGAAGCCATGTTGAGCGTCCCTAATGATTTTATATTCATCCAAATTTTCTACTATTGTATCTTTAATGATTGATTCCAGTACTTCGCAAACTAAGGAGGTAAGACTGACAGATCTATAATTTTCTACCTTACTTTTATCCCCCTTTTTAAATATAGGAACTACGTTTGCACTCTTCCAGTCAAGTGGAATCTTTGTTTCCTTTAGTGATCTGGAAAATATTATAGCCAATGGAACAGATATCTCTCTTCCACATTCTGTTAAAACCCTTGCATATATAGTATCTGGTCCCTCCGTCTTATTATGTTTTCTCTTTTTTAAATATGCTCTAACTAAATCACTACTTATATTGCCCAGCTCTCCCAAAGTATCCTCCGTTTTTGGCGGAGGATGAAGTAATGCGATACCACTTTGGTCTTCGATTGTAAAAACGGAACTGAACTGATTACTCAACAATTCCACCATTTCATTATCTTTACTTACTAACATATCATTTACTTTAAGTGGACCAATACTTTTTGAAACGTTCTTCATTTGGTAAAAACTAAAAAATATCTTACTGTCGGCAATGCAGTTCCTTGCCAAGTATATTTCCTTTGCTCTTTTTGCTGCCCTGACTCTTCTCTTAACCTCGCCCCTACTTTTTGGTAACTTCTCTTATTTGACTCAATTGGTGATCCCTTCATTTTCTTAAATGCAGCTCTTTTCGTTTTGATGGCATTTCTAACTTCTGGTGTAAGCCAGGGAGGTCTATCGTTTTTTTCTATTACGCTTATACTTAAATGGTATGTGTCTACTCTGAACTGATTTCAATATAGTCTTAAAATAATTCCAGGATTCACATGTATCTAATATTGCAAACTCACTGTTCCAATCTATCTGGGCAAGTTCATTTCTCATTTTGTCAAAGTCTGCTTGATTAAAATTTGGAACCAGAAGGAGATTGTCTTTGAGCTTAACATTAGATGAGATATTACAGTTTACTATACTATGATCGCTTTTGCCGAGTCCCTCACCGATGGTTACATCACTCACTAGTTCTCTGTTGTCAGAGAAGACTAGGTCAAGAATTGAACATAATCTAGTTGGTTCAGTGACAAACTGATGCATACAAGTTCCTCTTCAAAAAGTTGCCTAAACATCATACACTCGTTGGTCTCTACCCTGCCTTTATACCCTCGTAAATAAAAATCCCCCATGATCAGACAATGTGTTTTAAAATTTTACGAATTTCCTCGCAGATCACTCGGTCTGCATCACCTTGAGGCATTCTCAAAAGATTACCTGGTCTGTAGAATGCTCCTATTCTTAAGTTATCCCTATTACCTGCACCAATTTTAACGTCTATCCAAATTGATTCTACGTCCTTCGCTTTTAATGGATCAGCAACCCTCGTAGCACCGTACAAACTGTTGACGTATACAAACACCCCGCCACCCTGCCGTGATTTCCTGCAGTACGAAAATATGTTGTAACCTTGTAGTTCGACGTCCTGTAGCCTATCACCACACAATTCCTCACTAACCCATGTTTGTTACACAAATAATATCCGGTTGCTTAATTAATACTTTTTAAATTAATTCAGTTTATATAAATTAATACTTACTAATTATACACCTTAATTACGCATGTGTATAAACCAAGGCTCACTAGGCTGTACAAACCGTATACACTCTGCCGTCAATCGTCATCAAAACTGCGACTAACAAATTTTGATTTGTGCTGCTTCTATGATACCAAAGCCTGGATGTCGGACGGTTTAACCATCATGGGCGTCTTTTCTCTCTGTACTTACTTACTCTACCTGAATTTGGCAGTCATTCCATTTGCCGGATTTTTGTGTGCGTGAAATGTTCGGATGTGACGATGATTGATCGTAATAACGTGTTCACTGTTCATATCTCATGTTCTTTTTGTAAATTGGTGGTTTCATGTACACTACAATATATCCGGATTTCGGAGTGAGATTTTGAAGTAGTAGGTATCGTCTGTTTTGTCCCCAGAACGCCAGCTGGGAAGATGAGCCTGCTGCAGTGCCACTGTTGGGATCAACGGATAAACAGGCAAGTTCTGCTTTTTAAATCTGACGATAGGTGGCGGCTGAGCTGCGGGTCGGTTGAGTCTGATGAACCTGAAAATTACCGGTAAATTACCGTTGTTATTCACACCTACAAACTGCTGCTGCGCTGGTAGTGTTTTTACTGAATGGATGATTAATAGAACAAGAAAGATGAATTATTATACTCATTTGATAACCTAATTTCCCATACCTAGGCATTATAGGCAATGTTTATTCACTTTCGGCAATACATCAATATAAATCAAAATTAATGGATCAGCAATGGACCGAGATTGATGCAATTATTGAGTCATGTCGAATAACATGTCCCTGGTGTGTTAATAAACATGTGTTGAAATATTGCCCTTAATACAACTGCCTAGAAACTTCAGAAGTCTGTTCGGCACTCGGCAGGAGATGGGTTAGGTATAGGCATTTCTATAACATTCGATCTGTGAAAATTCCTGGTAAATATTTGTAGTAGGCTGGGTGTTATTTCCTTTGAGTTTGCACGCCTCAAGGCAGCTGATGTTACAAAGGAACTGTTAGTCGGTAGATGCGAGCAATTTCATACTTTTTCTGGGAAAAGTTTGTGTGTCACCGACACTCCATCGTGTGTCGTGGAAACTGGTTAGAACACGTCTTGTTGCTGCAAGTGGTAAGTCGCATTCTCCGCTTTTTCGCCTCTGGAATTCTCTTCCAAGACGCGTCCTTCTTCATCCACGTAAATTTTTTCGTGGCGCCTTACACTGTAGAAACCTCTGAGCCGGAAGCTTCCCGAGGAAGCCACCTAAGCTCAGTATCTTCACAGGTTTCATGCGTGTCCTGTCGGTCTTCCAGGCAGGGATGCAGGAACGTCACGGAAAGTGTGTGTGTGGGGGGGGGGGGGGGGGGGGCAGTGAAACTTTGATCTCGTCTTGAGAGAAACCCAACCCACCTATGAAATATTTATTTGCATATTTTGCTCTTCTCGTCCTGGCGAACCTTTTGCCATCATTTGTTTTTCTCTCTCCCAGCAAAATACAATATGTCAACACAAAATGGCCGAAAAGTGAGGGGGACCATGGCCACCCGCTCTCTGTTCGTATGTCTATTTTTACAGGCACATATTTAATTATATCACCACCATCTGCCGTGGACTCTCGCTGTCAAATGAGCGTTTGTTCAGGTGGCGTATCCAATCCGCACCCTCCCCGCCCCGCCCCGCCCCGCGTCCGTGGCCGGCCTCCTTCCCACCATCTCCGTTCCGGGCGTATATGGCCAAACAAACTGCAAACCGCGGCCGCTCGCCGGCCGACCTCGAAGTGCACACCTGTCTCACCTGGCGTACACTCTCTGACACAGCGGCGCCGCCTTCCGCGGCCCGTTTGTCAGAGACCGGCCTCGTCGGCTGTCGCTCGTCGTCAGTAGCAACCATCCCCCATCATCCCGCCAAGTCTCTGCCAACAGGCGACGGTGCGCCGTCTCTCACCGGCCGCGTGGCTGTGTCAGAGACGGGCCGGCCGGTGCGGCGCTGGTTGGCATTTCGAGGCCGGCCGGTGGCGGTCAGATGAGCGCGGCGAGCGCGGCTTCGTGTCAGCCGCAGTGGGCCGGCCGCGCTGACCTTCCGAGTCGGGCGTCAGGTGTGGGTGTATGCGGTGCGCTGCGTGTGAGTGGCTGACTGAGCGGTGTGCGTGTGAGACCCGGCGAGTCGGCCCGAGATGCCGGCCCGCCACTGGAGCAACGGACGCAAGAACCGCACCGAGTACACCTCCAACGACAGCCTGGTGGGTGTCAGGACGGCGGGGACCGGGTCGGGTCGGAATGCGGTGCGACCGGCTGACGGCTGCCTGCCGGTGGTTCGCTGCAGCCGGCGCCATGGAGCAGGGCCGGCCGGCCGGCTGGGAGCACCGGTCGCAGGGCGGGGAGCAGGGCAGGTGGCGACCAAGGCACGTGTGAGGTGTCGGGGCCTGGTTCCAGGTCTGCGTTACCTGCAGACAGGTATACGTTACAGATTTGGTAGGAGGGGTCCGGCCAGTTATCTAGTTCTCGGAAATTACTTGATGTTGGGACTCGCACAGAGTAGTGGTCCTCAGGAGTGGCGGTCCCCAGCAGTGGTGGTCCTCAGCAGTGGTGGTCCCCAGCAGTGGTGGTCCCCAGGGGTGGTGGTCCTCAGGAGTGGTGGTCCCCAGCAGTGGTGGTCCTCAGCAGTGGTGGTCCCCAGGAGTGGTGGTCCTCAGGAGTGGTGGTCCCCAGCAGTGGTGGTCTTCAGCAGTGGTGGTCCTCAGCAGTGGTGGTCCTCAGCAGTGGTGGTCCTCAGCAGTGGTGGTCCCCAGCAGTGGTGGTCCCCAGCAGTGGTGGTCCTTAGCAGTGGTGGTCCTTAGCAGTGGTGTTCTTCAGCAGTGGTGTTATCCAGCAGTGGACGTGCTGACGGTCCTCTCAGCAGTGGTGACGGTCCTCTCAGCAGTGCTGACGGTCCTCAGCAGTGCTGACGGTCCTCAGCAGTGCTGACGGTCCTCTCAGCAGTGCTGACGGGTCCTCTCAGCAGCGCTAACGGGCCCTCTCAGCAGTACTGACGTGTCCTCTCAGCAGTGCTGACGGGTCCTCTCAGCAGTGCTGACGGGTCCTCTCAGCAGTGCTGACGGGTCCTCTCAGCAGTACTGACGGGTCCTCTCAGCAGTGCTGACGGGTCCTCTCAGCAGTGCTGATGACGGTCCTCTCAGCAGTGCTGATGACGGTCCTCTCAGCAGTGCTGACGGGTCCTCTCAGCAGTACTGACGGGTCCTCTCAGCAGTGCTGATGACGGTCCTCTCAGCAGTGCTGATGACGGTCCTCTCAGCAGTGCTGATGACGGTCCTCTCAGCAGTACTGACGGGTCCTCTCAGCAGTACTGACGGGTCCTCTCAGCAGTACTGACGGTTCCTCTCAGCAGTGCTGATGACGGTCCTCTCAGCAGTGCTGATGACGGTCCTCTCAGCAGTGCTGGTGACGGTCCTCTCAGCAGTGCTGATGACGGTCCTCTCAGCAGTGCTGATGACGGTCCTCTCAGCAGTGCTGATGACGGTCCTCTCAGCAGTGCTGATGACGGTCCTCTCAGCAGTGCTGATGACGGTCCTCTCAGCAGTGCTGATGACGGTCCTCTCAGCAGTGCTGATGACGCTCCTCTCAGCAGTGCTGATGACTGTCCTCTCAGCAGTGCTGATGACGGTCCTCTCAGCAGTGCTGATGACGGTCCTCTCAGCAGTGCTGATGACGGGTCCTCTCAGCAGTACTGACGGGTCCTCTCAGCAGTGCTGATGACGGTCCTCTCAGCAGTGCTGATGACGGTCCTCTCAGCAGTGCTGATGACGCTCCTCTCAGCAGTGCTGATGACGGGTCCTCTCAGCAGTACTGACGGGTCCTCTCAGCAGTGCTGATGACGGTCCTCTCAGCAGTGCTGATGACGCTCCTCTCAGCAGCGCTGACGGGTCCTCTGCGGCTGACGCTCCGGCGCCCTGTTGCCGGCGGTCGTGGTCGTGCGGCTGTGGTGCCGGTTCCGGCTTAGCGTGGTTGTGTTGACTCAGACCGGTGCGGTGCAGTGCGTTTCGCTGGGACAGGCTGGTGGCACGGGTTAGTGGGAAGGCCGGTGGCAGGGTTGTGTGGTGGAATGGGTGGGGGACGGTGCGGTGCGGTGCGGTGCACCGCACCGGATGGTTGGGGACGGGGCGGAGGGGTGAGCGCGGTGGAGCGCTGAGTGCGGTGGCCTGCCGCGCCGGTCGCCACCGGTTCCCCCCTGGCCCTCTGCTCCGCACTCAGGACGTGCCCCGGCATACATATTACATATGCCGTGGCTCTCATGTTGCACCAACGTGGACTTTGCAGAGGCTGTGTTTGTGTGCCGTGACTGGGGGAGTGTGTGTGGTGTGTGGTGTGTGGTGTGTGGTGTGTGGTGTGTGGTGGTGGTGGTGGTGGTGGTGGTGGTGGTGGTGGTGGTGGTGGTGGTGGTGGTGGTGGTGGTGGTGGTGTGTGGTGTGTGGTGTGTGGTGTGTGGTGGTGGTGGTGGTGGTGGTGGTGGTGGTGGTGGTGGTGGTGGTGTGCGCGTGTGCGCGTGTGCGCGCGCGCGTGCGTGTGCACGTACACGTACATATCCAGCCTACGTTGCATTGCTCTTCCCTTCGCACCGCCTGCCGGCGAAGGACGGTGTTGCTGGCTCGGGCTGTTTTTGCCGAGCTCGGGTCGTGGCGAATCTGCCGGGATCTCCGTCATCGGACAGGGCCGCGCGTGCATAACACTCCGCACCGCAACGTGCCGTGCCGTGCCGTGCCGTGCCGTGATGTGCTGTGCCGTGCTGTGCTGTGCCGTGCCGGGCCGCTCCGTGCCGCGCTGTGCCGTGTTGCGTTGACGACGTCCGCCGGCCGCCGGCCGCCGGCCGCTGAAACATGTCAAGGTCACTCGGCGTCAGCAGCAGCAGCCGGTGGTCAGCTCTGCAGCTCTACACAGCACGACCCCCCCGCTGGGCAACAGAACACGCGGCGCCGGGCCCGGCCCCTGCCCACCCTGTCCTGTTACCACGGCGTCAGCGGCGGCGTGGCGGCCCGGCTGTCCACCTGTTGATCGCCGGCAGCCGGCCGGTTGCGGTGGGCGGAGCGAGGTGCCCTGGCGGGCGGTGCCCGGGCGGACGGACGGACGGGCGGCGCGGCGCGGCGCGGCGGTCCAGCGGTGGATCCCCGCTGCTGTTGGACGGGCGGGGGCTGGTTCAGCCGGCAGTCCACCGGCTGGGTGGGCGGTCTGGAAGAATCTGTGACGCTGATGATTGTCACGTCAGCTGAGCGTAATATGAGCGCCAGTAGTCAGTTGTGCGGCAGTACACGTCAGCTAAGCGTCGGTCACGTCAGTTGAGCGTCAGTACACGTTATCTGAACGTCACTACACGTCAGCTGAACGTCAGTACACGTCAGCTGAACGTCGGTCACGTCAATCATGTCAGCCTGCACCACACCCATCATGTCGGCCCATAGTGTCCGCATTCGTGGCAAATATGAATGACTGAATGATTTTAGCTGATTATTCCTGCTCTAGGCTTCCATTTGGCTCGTTGGCCGGTGAAAGTCATCTTTCCGTTTACTGTGGCGTTTCGCTCCACCCCAGCCATGGCGCCTATACCCTGTCAGGATGTAGTTTCACGCCTCCACGCACTCCGCTCCCGTTGTACGGATTACTTTTATGGCTGATGTGGTTAAGTGTTGGTCGTTTATCGGCCGTGTAAAGAGCCACAGATGGTGCCAAAAGCACCCATTGATTGATGGCGAGCAATCGTTTAGCGCCGAGAGCTAACCTGCTAGGTAATGACATTGAGCTTGAGCATTCAGTGGCAGCTGCAACGAGGGCAACGTTACTGGTAAGACGATTCTGCTGTGCGACCAATGACTAGGCGCACTGATCAAACACAGAGTATTATGGTTGATGGAGACAGATTTGCAATGGATCAAAAGGGCACATAGCCGTACTGTAACATTGTAAGAAAAGGCCACCGTAACCAGGCGCGGCAGTCGACAATAAGGCCACCGTAACCAGGCGTGGCAGCCGGCAATAGTTGGCGAACGCACCGGCCAGAGCGTGTCGGGATGTCATTATTGTCATAACGAGCCCCGCCCGCAGCCACCGCCGCCACCAGACGCGTACTGTCGGTGTAGCTGCGCCATCCCAATTAGAGGCAGGGAGCCTTAACGGACCACGTGTATTCAAACCGAGTTGGCCAGTCACAGAATTGCTGGTCCGGTCACTGGTGGTCACCGGTGGTCGTTACTGCGGAACATAACGGTACATGAATACACAGAACATACGAAATCAGAACAGAACATAGGAAGGGCGAGACATAACAAAAGTTCTGTGCTCCTTTCTCAGGACAAGCTGGCAGCATCATTAACATTGCATCAATATAAACGAGCACAGACAAATTCATCGACTTCTACAAAGATCAGCGCGACACAATGTTTCGTTCGACCGCAACGCTATAAGAGAACGTTAAATCACCGTAATAGAATAGCACAACGTACCGACAAGTTATGCCTCCTGGGTTTCCTATTGCGGCTCTGGCGTCCAGAGGCACGTAGCGAACCAGCCTCACTTAAACCGTCAGTCGATTAGACCTACAAACAAACAGGGTTATCGTATCACTTTTGCGACTTTCTTACATTTTCCAAGACTAATTAAACGATTGTTTTATCAACAGGCATTTATGTAAATCGCGAAACATGCCGTCAAAATACATTAGTATACAATAGCAAACAGATTAGCCAGATATTAAAGCACCCATAGGTATATCTCAGTTCACATTAAAGCTGCAACTATAATACAAAGCCATTAATGAATCGCAGGCCATTCACTCACCATTGCTGCATCGAGTCAGCCCACAGTGACGTTCCACAGCCGAGCGTCAAATGCGCGGCGCGCCTCGGTCACTGACCGGCGCGGCCTTCCCGATGCCCGCGAGCATCGCAACAATGTCGCTCCGCGTAGGCAGTCGGTTAACAAATTAAGCGAACTTATTTATATTTGATAACAGTAAAACAGATCATTCGTTATATCGCGTACATTTTCGGCATTTACCTAAACAAATTCAAGACTCATCTACATATCGAGCGGAACTATTTGTACGCTCATCACTCGGGTCACGCTAGCGACATCTCTTGACCCGGGTCACAACTAAGGTCAGCTGTCAGAATGAGCCAACTCGAGCGGTTTTGTGACCCGACTACCAATAGCACTAGACCAGAAAGGCGCACGGGGAAATGAAAGGAAATGAAAGGGTATGGATGAAAGCTAACAAAAAAGGGAGCAAAACGAGCGGGATATCAGACCAAAATAAATTAGGAATAAGGTATCGCCGGCGCGGCGCCAACAGTCGGCAGTGGGAGGAACCGAGCTGACAGTCCCAATTACCCACTGCGACGAGCCCGGCTATAGTGGAGCTCAGACGGTGATGGGTGGTGGTGGAGTGGGCGTCCCTAACTACTCACTGCAGTGGAGATGACGGCCTGTACTGCCCGACTGTGTTGTGGTGGAGTGGGCGTCCCTAACTACTCACTGCAGTGGAGATGACGGCCTGTACTGCCGGACTGTGTTGTGGTGGAGTCGGCGTCCCTAACTACTCACTGCAGTGGAGATGACGGCCTGTACTGCCGGACTGTGTTGTGGTGGAGTCGGCGTCCCTAACTACTCTTTGCAGTGGAGATGACGGCCTGTACTGCCCGACTGTGTTGTGGTGGAGTCGGCGTCCCTAACTACTCACTGCAGTGGAGATGACGGCCTGTACTGCCCGACTGTGTTGTGGTGGAGTCGGCGTCCCTAACTACTCACTGCAGTGGAGATGACGGCCTGTACTGCCCGACTGTGTTGTGGTGGAGTGGGCGTCCCTAACTACTCACTGCAGTGGAGATGACGGCCTGTACTGCCCGACTGTGTTGTGGTGGAGTGGGCGTCCCTAACTACTCACTGCAGTGGAGATGACGGCCTGTACTGCCCGACTGTGTTGTGGTGGAGATGACGGCCTGTACTGCCCGACTGTGTTGTGGTGGAGTCGGCGTCCCTAACTACTCACTGCAGTGGAGATGACGGCCTGTACTGCCCGACTGTGTTGTGGTGGAGTCGGCGTCCCTAACTACTCACTGCAGTGGAGATGACGGCCTGTACTGCCCGACTGTGTTGTGGTGGAGTCGGCGTCCCTAACTACTCACTGCAGTGGAGATGACGGCCTGTACTGCCCGACTGTGTTGTGGTGGGGTCGGCGTCCCTAACTACTCACTGCAGTGGAGATGACGGCCTGTACTGCCGGACTGTGTTGTGGTGGAGTCGGCGTCCCTAACTACTCACTGCAGTGGAGATGACGGCCTGTACTGCCGGACTGTGTTGTGGTGGAGTCGGCGTCCCTAACTACTCACTGCAGTGGAGATGACGGCCTGTACTGCCGGGCTGTGTTGTGGTGGAGTCGGCGTCCCTAACTACTCACTGCAGTGGAGATGACGGCCTGTACTGCCGGACTGTGTTGTGGTGGAGATGACGGCCTGTACTGCCGGACTGTGTTGTGGTGGGGTCGGCGTCCCTAACTACTCACTGCAGTGGAGATGACGGCCTGTACTGCCGGACTGTGTTGTGGTGGAGTGGGCGTCCCTAACTACTCACTGCAGTGGAGATGACGGCCTGTACTGCCGGACTGTGTTGTGGTGGAGATGACGGCCTGTACTGCCGGACTGTGTTGTGGTGGGGTCGGCGTCCCTAACTACTCACTGCAGTGGAGATGACGGCCTGTACTGCCGGACTGTGTTGTGGTGGAGTGGGCGTCCCTAACTACTCACTGCAGTGGAGATGACGGCCTGTACTGCCGGACTGTGTTGTGGTGGAGTCGGCGTCCCTAACTACTCACTGCAGTGGAGATGACGGCCTGTACTGCCGGACTGTGTTGTGGTGGAGATGACGTCCCTAACTACTCACTGCAGTGGAGATGACGGCCTGTACTGCCGGACTGTGTTGTGGTGGAGTCGGCGTCCCTAACTACTCACTGCAGTGGAGATGACGGCCTGTACTGCCCGACTGTGTTGTGGTGGAGATGACGGCCTGTACTGCCGGACTGTGTTGTGGTGGAGTGGGCGTCCCTAACTACTCACTGCAGTGGAGATGACGGCCTGTACTGCCGGACTGTGTTGTGGTGGAGTCGGCGTCCCTAACTACTCACTGCAGTGGAGATGACGGCCTGTACTGCCGGACTGTGTTGTGGTGGAGTCGGCGTCCCTAACTACTCACTGCAGTGGAGATGACGGCCTGTACTGCCGGACTGTGTTGTGGTGGAGTGGGCGTCCCTAACTACTCTTTGCAGTGGAGATGACGGCCTGTACTGCCCGACTGTGTTGTGGTGGAGATGACGGCCTGTACTGCCCGACTGTGTTGTGGTGGAGATGACGGCCTGTACTGCCGGACTGTGTTGTGGTGGAGTGGGCGTCCCTAACTACTCACTGCAGTGGAGATGACGGCCTGTACTGCCGGACTGTGTTGTGGTGGAGTCGGCGTCCCTAACTACTCACTGCAGTGGAGATGACGGCCTGTACTGCCCGACTGTGTTGTGGTGGAGTCGGCGTCCCTAACTACTCACTGCAGTGGAGATGACGGCCTGTACTGCCCGACTGTGTTGTGGTGGGGTCGGCGTCCCTAACTACTCACTGCAGTGGAGATGACGGCCTGTACTGCCCGACTGTGTTGTGGTGGAGATGACGGCCTGTACTGCCCGACTGTGTTGTGGTGGAGTGGGCGTCCCTAACTACTCACTGCAGTGGAGATGACGGCCTGTACTGCCCGACTGTGTTGTGGTGGAGATGACGGCCTGTACTGCCCGACTGTGTTGTGGTGGAGATGACGGCCTGTACTGCCCGACTGTGTTGTGGTGGAGATGACGGCCTGTACTGCCGAACTGTGTTGTGGTGGAGTGGGCGTCCCTAACTACTCACTGCAGTGGAGATGACGGCCTGTACTGCCGGACTGTGTTGTGGTGGAGTGGGCGTCCCTAACTACTCACTGCAGTGGAGATGACGGCCTGTACTGCCCGACTGTGTTGTGGTGGGGTCGGCGTCCCTAACTACTCACTGCAGTGGAGATGACGGCCTGTACTGCCCGACTGTGTTGTGGTGGAGATGACGGCCTGTACTGCCCGACTGTGTTGTGGTGGAGTGGGCGTCCCTAACTACTCACTGCAGTGGAGATGACGGCCTGTACTGCCCGACTGTGTTGTGGTGGAGATGACGGCCTGTACTGCCCGACTGTGTTGTGGTGGAGATGACGGCCTGTACTGCCGGACTGTGTTGTGGTGGAGTGGGCGTCCCTAACTACTCACTGCAGTGGAGATGACGGCCTGTACTGCCGGACTGTGTTGTGGTGGGGTCGGCGTCCCTAACTACTCACTGCAGTGGAGATGACGGCCTGTACTGCCGGACTGTGTTGTGGTGGAGATGACGGCCTGTACTGCCGGACTGTGTTGTGGTGGAGTGGGCGTCCCTAACTACTCACTGCAGTGGAGATGACGGCCTGTACTGCCGGACTGTGTTGTGGTGGGGTCGGCGTCCCTAACTACTCACTGCAGTGGAGATGACGGCCTGTACTGCCGGACTGTGTTGTGGTGGAGATGACGGCCTGTACTGCCCGACTGTGTTGTGGTGGAGTCGGCGTCCCTAACTACTCACTGCAGTGGAGATGACGGCCTGTACTGCCCGACTGTGTTGTGGTGGAGTGGGCGTCCCTAACTACTCACTGCAGTGGAGATGACGGCCTGTACTGCCCGACTGTGTTGTGGTGGAGTCGGCGTCCCTAACTACTCACTGCAGTGGAGATGACGGCCTGTACTGCCCGACTGTGTTGTGGTGGAGTCGGCGTCCCTAACTACTCACTGCAGTGGAGATGACGGCCTGTACTGCCGGACTGTGTTGTGGTGGAGTCGGCGTCCCTAACTACTCACTGCAGTGGAGATGACGGCCTGTACTGCCGGACTGTGTTGTGGTGGAGATGACGGCCTGTACTGCCGGACTGTGTTGTGGTGGAGTGGGCGTCCCTAACTACTCACTGCAGTGGAGATGACGGCCTGTACTGCCCGACTGTGTTGTGGTGGAGATGACGGCCTGTACTGCCGGACTGTGTTGTGGTGGAGTGGGCGTCCCTAACTACTCACTGCAGTGGAGATGACGGCCTGTACTGCCCGACTGTGTTATGGTGGAGTCGGCGTCCCTAACTACTCACTGCAGTGGAGATGACGGCCTGTACTGCCCGACTGTGTTGTGGTGGAGTCGGCGTCCCTAACTACTCACTGCAGTGGAGATGACGGCCTGTACTGCCCGACTGTGTTGTGGTGGAGATGACGGCCTGTACTGCCGGACTGTGTTGTGGTGGGGTCGGCGTCCCTAACTACTCACTGCAGTGGAGATGACGGCCTGTACTGCCCGACTGTGTTGTGGTGGAGTGGGCGTCCCTAACTACTCACTGCAGTGGAGATGACGGCCTGTACTGCCCGACTGTGTTGTGGTGGAGATGACGGCCTGTACTGCCCGACTGTGTTGTGGTGGAGTCGGCGTCCCTAACTACTCACTGCAGTGGAGATGACGGCCTGTACTGCCGGACTGTGTTGTGGTGGAGTCGGCGTCCCTAACTACTCACTGCAGTGGAGATGACGGCCTGTACTGCCCGACTGTGTTGTGGTGGAGTCGGCGTCCCTAACTACTCACTGCAGTGGAGATGACGGCCTGTACTGCCGGACTGTGTTGTGGTGGAGATGACGGCCTGTACTGCCGGACTGTGTTGTGGTGGAGTCGGCGTCCCTAACTACTCACTGCAGTGGAGATGACGGCCTGTACTGCCCGACTGTGTTGTGGTGGAGTCGGCGTCCCTAACTACTCACTGCAGTGGAGATGACGGCCTGTACTGCCCGACTGTGTTGTGGTGGAGTCGGCGTCCCTAACTACTCACTCCAGTGGAGATGACGGCCTGTACTGCCCGACTGTGTTGTGGTGGAGTCGGCGTCCCTAACTACTCACTGCAGTGGAGATGACGGCCTGTACTGCCGGACTGTGTTGTGGTGGGGTCGGCGTCCCTAACTACTCACTGCAGTGGAGATGACGGCCTGTACTGCCGGACTGTGTTGTGGTGGAGTGGGCGTCCCTAACTACTCACTGCAGTGGAGATGACGGCCTGTACTGCCGGACTGTGTTGTGGTGGGGTCGGCGTCCCTAACTACTCACTGCAGTGGAGATGACGGCCTGTACTGCCCGACTGTGTTGTGGTGGAGATGACGGCCTGTACTGCCGGACTGTGTTGTGGTGGAGTCGGCGTCCCTAACTACTCACTGCAGTGGAGATGACGGCCTGTACTGCCGGACTGTGTTGTGGTGGAGTCGGCGTCCCTAACTACTCACTGCAGTGGAGATGACGGCCTGTACTGCCGGACTGTGTTGTGGTGGAGTCGGCGTCCCTAACTACTCACTGCAGTGGAGATGACGGCCTGTACTGCCGGACTGTGTTGTGGTGGAGATGACGGCCTGTACTGCCGGACTGTGTTGTGGTGGAGTCGGCGTCCCTAACTACTCACTGCAGTGGAGATGACGGCCTGTACTGCCCGACTGTGTTGTGGTGGAGTCGGCGTCCCTAACTACTCACTGCAGTGGAGATGACGGCCTGTACTGCCCGACTGTGTTGTGGTGGAGTCGGCGTCCCTAACTACTCACTCCAGTGGAGATGACGGCCTGTACTGCCCGACTGTGTTGTGGTGGAGTCGGCGTCCCTAACTACTCACTGCAGTGGAGATGACGGCCTGTACTGCCGGACTGTGTTGTGGTGGGGTCGGCGTCCCTAACTACTCACTGCAGTGGAGATGACGGCCTGTACTGCCGGACTGTGTTGTGGTGGAGTGGGCGTCCCTAACTACTCACTGCAGTGGAGATGACGGCCTGTACTGCCCGACTGTGTTGTGGTGGGGTCGGCGTCCCTAACTACTCACTGCAGTGGAGATGACGGCCTGTACTGCCCGACTGTGTTGTGGTGGAGATGACGGCCTGTACTGCCGGACTGTGTTGTGGTGGAGTCGGCGTCCCTAACTACTCACTGCAGTGGAGATGACGGCCTGTACTGCCCGACTGTGTTGTGGTGGAGATGACGGCCTGTACTGCCGGACTGTGTTGTGGTGGAGTGGGCGTCCCTAACTACTCACTGCAGTGGAGATGACGGCCTGTACTGCCCGACTGCGTCATACAGGGGCGGATCATGGCATACAGAGCAGGGTAACAGCAGGTAACATGTGTGAATGGCGCAGCAGCCGCCAGCTGGCCGATCCAACAGGCCAGGGGTCATGCCCCCCTAAAACACGCCTGAAATCGGTCTAAAATCGACACATTGACAAATTTTAAACAATATCTAAGCAATTTCTGCTAAAACATGCTGGTTTCAAATCAACTATTAACGCATAAGGAGCGAAATCTGATGAGTTTGTATAATTATGTGGGACTGGATTTGGATGGATCTGCCCTTAGCAGTAACCCAGGCACGGTTCTGGCGACTTGTGAGGAGACAGCTGTCCTTCAGCTGCCTGTGGCGCCGCCCGCTCCGGCCGGCCGGCTATGGTGCCAGTCGGCGGTCCTACACGACTCTGCAGCGCTGGATAGGGAGGTTGGGGGGGGGGGGGGGGGTACTGGTCTCCCGGCCGGCTATGGTGCCAGCCGGCGGTCCAACACGACTCTGCAGCGCTGGATAGGGAGGTTGGGGGGGGGGGGGGGGGGTACTGGTCTCCCGGCCGGCTATGGTGCCAGCCGGCGGTCCAACACGACTCTGCAGCGCTGGATAGGGAGGTTGGGGGGGGGGGGGGGGTACTGGTCTCCCGGCCGGCTATGGTGCCAGCCGGCGGTCCAACACGACTCTGCAGCGCTTGATAGGGAGGTTGGGGGGGGGGGGGGGGGTACCGGTCTCCCGGCCGGCTATGGTGCCAGCCGGCGGTCCAACACGACTCTGCAGCGCTGGATAGGGAGGGGGGGTACTGGTCTCCCGGCCGGCTATGGTGCCAGTCGGCGGTCCTACACGACTCGCAGCGCTGGATAGGGAGGTTGGGGGGGGGGGGGGGTACTGGTCTCCCGGCCGGCTATGGTGCCAGTCGGCGGTCCTACACGACTCGCAGCGCTGGATAGGGAGGTGGGGGGGGGGGGGGGGGTACTGGTCTCCCGGCCGGCTATGGTGCCAGCCGGTGGTCCAACACGACTCGCAGCGCTGGATAGGGAGGTTGGGGGGGGGGGGGGGGGGGGGGGGTACTGGTCTCCCGGCCGGCTATGGTGCCAGCCGGCGGTCCTACACGACTCGCAGCGCTGGATAGGGAGGTTGGGGGGGGGGGGGGGGGTACTGGTCTCCCGGCCGGCTATGGTGCCAGCCGGCGGTCCAACACGACTCTGCAGCGCTGGATAGGGAGGTTGGGGGGGGGGGGGGGTACTGGTCTCCCGGCCGGCTATGGTGCCAGCCGGCGTTCCAACACGACTCTGCAGCGCTGGATAGGGAGGTTGGGGGGGGGGGGGTACTGGTCTCCCGGCCGGCTATGGTGCCAGTCGGCGGTCCTACACGACTCTGCAGCGCTGGATAGGGAGGTTGGGGGGGGGGGGGGGGGGGTACTGGTCTCCCGGCCGGCTATGGTGCCAGCCGGCGTTCCAACACGACTCTGCAGCGCTGGATAGGGAGGTTGGGGGGGGGGGGGGTACTGGTCTCCCGGCCGGCTATGGTGCCAGTCGGCGGTCCAACACGACTCTGCAGCGCTGGATAGGGAGGTTGGGGGGGGGGGGGTACTGGTCTCCCGGCCGGCTATGGTGCCAGCCGGCGGTCCTACACGACTCGCAGCGCTGGATAGGGAGGTACTGGTCTCGGATGGGATACGGCTGATGGATGGCGCTTCTGTGCAGTTCGTCATTGTACACTGGGTGTGGGAGTGTAGTGCTGCTGTGGTGTCCAAAGGTTAGGTTAGGTACACTGGGTGTGGGAGTGTAGTGCTGCTGTGGTGTCCAAAGGTTGTGTTAGGTACACTGGGTGTGGGAGTTTAGTGCTGCTGTGGTGTCCAAAGGTTAGGTTAGGTACACTGGGTGTGGGAGTGTAGTGCTGCTGTGGTGTCCAAAGGTTAGGTTAGGTACACTGGGTGTGGGAGTGTAGTGCTGCTGTGGTGTCCAAAGGTTAGGTTAGGTACACTGGTTGTGGGAGTGTAGTGCTGCTGTGGTATCCAAAGGTTAGGTTAGGTACACTGGGTGTGGGAGTGTAGTGCTGCTGTGGTGTCCAAAGGTTAGGTTAGGTACACTGGGTGTGGGAGTGTAGTGCTGCTGTGGTGTCCAAACGGTACACCAGGGATGCCTCTGACAGGCGAACGACCTGTGGCTGTGCAGGGTACAATACCACCGTAAGGTGTACCGGGCGGTACAGGGCTGGGTCTCGGTGGATGGTACCGAAGGGGCTGTACGGGGCGGTACAGGGCTGAGTCTCTGTGGATGGTACCGCAGGGGGTGTACTGGGCGGTACAGGGCTGAGTCGGTGGATGGTACCGGAGGGGGTGTACCGAGCGGTACAGGGCTGGGCCTCGGTGTATAGGGACTTGCTACCAGTGCTCACCAGCCTCCAGCGCTGAGCAGCACAGCAGTGGCGAGTCGGTTCGGGTCTGCCAGGGCTGCGGCCTGCCGTCCTCCCTCGGGAGGGTCACTCCGCTGAGCAGCGCAGCAGTGGCGGCTCGGTTCGGGTCTGCCAGGGCTGCGGCCTGCCGTCCTCCCTCGGGAGGGTCACTCCGCTGAGCAGCGCAGCAGTGGCGGCTCGGTTCGGGTCTGCCAGGGCTGCACTGACCCGCCGTCCTCCCTCGGGAGGGTCACCCCGCTGAGCAGCGCAGCAGTGGCGGCTCGGTTCGGGTCTGCCAGGGCTGCGGCCTGCCGTCCTCCCTCGGGAGGGTCACTCCGCTGAGCAACACAGCAATGGCGGCTCGGTTCGGGTCTGCCAGGGCTGCGGCCTGCCGTCCTCCCTCGGGAGGGTCACTCCGCTGAGCAGCGCAGCAGTGGCGGCTCGGTTCGGGTCTGCCAGGGCTGCGGCCTGCCGTCCTCCCTCGGGAGGGTCAGTGCAGTCTGCTGGTGTGTTGATGTGGCCACGGCCACCGGCGTATATTTCTTTGGTAGACAAAGAAGTGCCACATATAGATATTGCTTTGCAATTCGGTGTGGGCATCGTCCATACTTGGTTCCCCAATATTTCTTCCCTATAACTAACCTTACCTAACCCCGCCATGAAGTCTGATCAGGACGAACACTAAGATTCACTCGTAGCCATTAAGTCCGATCGGGATGAAACCTAAGATTCGCTGGTAGCCATTAAGTCCGGTCGGGACGAACCCTAAGATTCCCTCGTAGCCATTAAGTCCGATCGGGACGAAACTTAAGATTCGCTCGTAGCCATTACGTCCGATCGGGACGAAACCTAAGATTCGCTCGTAGCCATAAGTCCGATCGGGACGAAACCTAAGATTCGACCGTCGTCGTCGGCGTCGACCTGGTGTTGGTGGCAGTCGCCAACTCACTAGACGTCCATCCCAGCGATGCTGGGTTGTGAGGGTGCCTGCCGCAGACGTCCATCTTCGCGATGCTGGGTTGTGGGGGTCTCTGCCGCAGACGTCCATCCCCGCGATGCTGGGTTGTGAGGGTGCCTGCTGCAGACGTCCATCCCCGCGATGCGGGGTTGTGAGGGTGCCTGCCGCAGACGTCCATCCCCGCGATGCTGGGTTGTGAGGGTGCAGACGTCCATCCCCGCGATGCTGGGTTGGGGGGGTTGGGGGGGGGGGTGCCTGCCGCAGACGTCCATCTCCGCGATGCTGGGTTGTGAGGGTGCCTGCCGCAGACGTCCATCCCCGCGATGCTGGGTTGTGAGGGTGCCTGCCGCAGACGTCCATCCCTGCGATGCTGGGTTGTGAGGGTGCCTGCCGCAGACGTCCATCCCCGCGATGCTGGGTTGTGAGGATGCCTGCCGGCTGGTTGGTGCTCGACAGAACATCTCCCACAAACAGCCGTGGTGATTGGGTGGATGGAGGCGGGGTTATCAGAGGGTGAATGGAGGCGGTGTTATCAGCCAGTGGATGGAGGCGGGGTTATCAGCCGGTGGATGGAGGCCGGGTTATCAGCCGTTGGTTGGGTAGATGGAGGCCGGGTTATCAGCCGGTGGTTGGAGGCGGTGTTATCAGCCGGGTTATCAGCCGGTGGATGGAGGCGGGGTTATCAGCCGGTGGTTGGGTGAATGGAGGCGGGGGTATCAACGAGTGGTTGGGTGGATGGAGGCCGGGTTCTCAGCCGGTGGTTGGGTAGATGGAGGCCGGGTTATCAGCCGGTGGTTGGAGGCGGTGTTATCAGCCGGGTTATCAGCCGGTGGATGGAGGCGGGGTTATCAGCCGGTGGTTGGGTGAATGGAGGCGGGGGTATCAACGAGTGGTTGGGTGGATGGAGGCCGGGTTCTCAGCCGGTGATTGGGTAGATGGAGGCCGGGTTATCAGCCGGTGGATGGAGGCGGTGTTATCAGCCGGGTTATCAGCCGGTGGTTGGGTGGATGGAGGCGGGGTTATCAGCCGGTGATTGGGTGGATGGAGGCCGGATTATCAGCCGGTGATTGGGTGGATGGAGGCGGGGTTATCAGCGGGTGAATGGAGGCCGGGTTATCAGCCGGTGGATGGAGGTCGGGTTATCATCCGGTGATTGGGTGGATGGAGGCGGGGTTATCAGCGGGTGAATGGAGGCCGGGTTATCAGCCGGTGGATGGAGGCCGGGTTATCAGCCGTTGGTTGGGTGGATGGAGGCCGGGTTATCAGCCGGTGGTTGGGTGGATGGAGGCGGGGTTATCAGCCAGTGGTTGGGTAGATGGAGGCCGAGTTATCAGCCGGTGATTGGGTAGATGGATGCCGGGTTGTCAGCAGGTGGTTGGGTGGATGGAGGCCGGGTTATCAGCCGGTGGTTGGAGGCGGTGTTATCAGCCGGGTTATCAGCCGGTGGTTGGGTGGATGGAGGCCGGGTTATCAGCCGGTGATTGGGTAGATGGAGGCCGGGTTGTCAGCAGGTGATTGGGTGGATGGAGGCCGGGTTATCAGCCGTTAGTTGGGTGGATGGAGGCCGGGTTATCAGCCGGTGGTTGGAGGCGGTGTTATCAGCCGGGTTATCAGCCGGTGGTTGGGTGGATGGAGGCCGGGTTATCAGCCGGTGATTGGGTAGATGGAGGCCGGGTTATCAGCCGGTGGTTGGGTGGATGGAGGCCGGGTTATCAGCCGGTGGTTGGGTGGATGGAGGCCGGGTTATCAGCCGGTGGATGGAGGCCGGGTTATCAGCCGGTGATTGGGTGGATGGAGGCCGGGTTATCAGCCGGTGGTTGGGTGGATGGAGGCCGGGTTATCAGCCGTTGGTTGGGTGGATGGAGGCCGGGTTATCAGCCGGTGGATGGAGGCCGGGTTATCAGCCGGTGGTTGGGTGGATGGAGGCCGGCTTATCAGCCGTTGGTTGGGTGGATGGAGGCCGGGTTATCAGCCGGTGGATGGAGGCCGGGTTATCAGCCGTTGGTTGGGTGGATGGAGGCCGGGTTGTCAGCCGGTGATTGGGTGGATGGAGGCGGGGTTATCAGCCGGTGGATGGAGGCCGGGTTATCAGCCGGTGATTGGGTGGATGGAGGCCGGGTTATCAGCTGTTAGTTGGGTGGATGGAGGCCGGGTTATCAGCCGTTGGTTGGGTGGATGGAGGCCGGGTTATCAGCCGGTGGTTGGGTGGATGGAGGCCGGGTTATCAGCCGTGGTGATTGGGTGGATGGAGGCGGGGTTATCAGCGGGTGAATGGAGGCCGTGTTATCAGCCGGTAGATGGAGGCCGGGTTATCAGCCGGTGATTGGGTGGATGGAGGCCGGGTTATCAGCCGTGGTGATTGGGTAGATGGAGGCGGGGTTATCAGCCGGTGGATGGAGGCGGGGTTATCAGCCGGTGGATGGAGGCGAGGTTATCAGCCGGTGGATAGAGGCGGTGTTATCAGCCGGTGGATGGAGGCGAGGTTATCAGCCGGTGGATGGAGGCGGGGTTATCAGCCGGTGGATGGAGGCGGGGTTATCAGACGGTGAATGGAGGCCCGGTTATAAGCCGGTGATTGGGTGGATGGATGCCGGGTTATCAGCCAGTGATTGGGTGGATGGAGGCGGGGTTATCAGCCGGTGGTTGGGAGGATGGAGGCCGGATCGTCGGTGCTCTGTTTCTTTCCATTAAGGTGCAGTGGCTCGGTCGGTCCGTCGCGGCGGAGGCGGGAGAGCGGGAGGCGGGAGAGCGGGAGGCCGGGAGGCCGGGAGGCCGGGAGGCCGGGAGGCCGGGAGGCCGGGAGGCCGGGAGGCCGGAAGGCGGGAGAGCGGGAGGCGGGAGGCGGGCGGCGGGCGAGCGGGAGGCGGGAGGCGGGAGAGCGGGAGGCGGGAGAGCGGGAGTGGCAGCCGTCCAGTCTGATGGCTGGAGAGCTGACCAGCCCAGCGTAGGGCTTCTGGTGGTCAAGTGGGTACCCAGGTGGTCGTCCAGGTGGGTCGTGGGATATATATATATATATATATATATATATATATATATATATATATATATATATATATATATATATATATATATACATATATATATATATATATATATATATATATATATATATATATATATATATATATATATATATATATATATATTGATTTACTGTGTTTTGATACTGATAACAGAGACGGAAGCAAGACTGAATCAAGAGCGCACAATTACAGGCAGCATTTGTAAATGTGTAGTCCCTAACTAATAACTTTGGTCTATGAATGCTTCAGCGGTGTTTGACGAAGCAAACGCTGCTTAACAAAGCCAATCATAACCTTGCCTGAGAACATCGCGCAGCTGCACTGCTGACATTTTGGCGGATATGAACCTCGCCCGTTGTCTGCCCGTCGCTGCTGACATTTTGGCGTATATGGACCTCGCCCGTTGCCTGCCCGTCACTGCTGACATTTTGGCGGATATGAACCTCGCCCGTTGTCTGCCCGTCGCTGCTGACATTTTGGCCTATATGAACCTCGCCCGTTGTCTGTCCGTTGCTGCTGACATTTTGGCGTATATGGACCTCGCCCGTTGCCTGCCCGTCGCTGCTGACATTTTGGCCTATATGAACCTCGCCCGTTGCCTGCCCGTCGCTGCTGACATTTTGGCCTATATGAACCTCGCCCGTTGTCTGCCCGTCGCTGCTGACCATTTTGGCCTATATGGACCTCGCCCGTTGCCTGCCCGTCGCTGCTGACATTTTGGCCTATATGAACCTCGCCCGTTCTCTGCCCGTCGCTTCTGACATTTTGGCGGATATGGACCTCGCCCGTTGTCTGCCCGTCGCTGCTGACATTTTGGCCTATATGAACCTCGCCCGTTGCCTGCCCGTCGCTGCTGACATTTTGGCCTATATGGACCTCGCCCGTTGCCTGCCCGTCGCTGCTGACATTTTGGCGGATATGAACCTCGCCCGTTGCCTGCCCGTCGCTGCTGACATTTTGGCGGATATGAACCTCGCCCGTTGCCTGCCCGTCGCTGCTGACATTTTGGCCTATATGGACCTCGCCCGTTGCCTGCCCGTCGCTGCTGACATTTTGGCGGATATGAACCTCGCCCGTTGCCTGCCCGTCGCTGCTGACATTTTGGCGGATATGAACCTCGCCCGTTGCCTGCCCGTCGCTGCTGACATTTTGGCCTATATGGACCTCGCCCGTTGCCTGCCCGTCGCTGCTGACATTTTGGCGTATATGGACCTCGCCCGTTGCCTGCCCGTCGCTGCTGACATTTTGGCGTATATGGACCTCGCCCGTTGCCTGTCCGTTGCTGCTGACATTTTGGCGTATATGGACCTCGCCCGTTGCCTGCCCGTCGCTGCTGACATTTTGGCGGATATGAACCTCGCCCGTTGCCTGCCCGTCGCTGCTGACATTTTGGCCTATATGGACCTCGCCCGTTGCCTGTCCGTCGCTGCTGACATTTTGGCGTATATGGACCTCGCCCGTTGCCTGTCCGTCGCTGCTGACATTTTGGCGTATATGGACCTCGCCCGTTGCCTGTCCGTCGCTGCTGACATTTTGGCGTATATGGACCTCGCCCGTTGCCTGTCCGTCGCTGCTGACATTTTGGCGTATATGGACCTCGCCCGTTGTCTGCCCGTCTCCCACACCACACAAACACGTGTCACGAACCGGCCCCGCGTCCTGTCCTGCTGCGTAGTGAGCTCCATAAAGTCACGTACCGGCTTTTGCGCAGCAGCGGGTATGTGTGTGCCGGTGTTGTGTTACCTACTACTAACCGCTCACCTGGCGTTCGCCCACGCCACCGCTCATCACTGCCTCCGGTCGTCACACAGCACAGCGGCCACATCCTCCATCACCGGGCAGGTCCTGTGCTGCCACATCCTCCATCACCGGACAGGTCCTGTGCTGCCACATCCTCCATCACCGGGCAGGTCCTGTGCTGCCACATCCTCCATCACCGGACAGGTCCTGTGCTGCCACATCCTCCATCACCGGACAGGTCCTGTGCTGCCACATCCTCCATCACCGGGCAGGTCCTGTGCTGCCACATCCTCCATCACCGGACAGGTCCTGTGCTGCCACATCCTCCATCACCGGACAGGTCCTGTGCTGCCACATCCTCCATCACCGGGCAGGTCCTGTGCTGCCACATCCTCCATCACCGGGCAGGTCCTGTGCTGCCACATCCTCCATCACCGGGCAGGTCCTGTGCTGCCACATCCTCCATCACCGGACAGGTCCTGTGCTGCCACATCCTCCATCACCGGACAGGTCCTGTGCTGCCACATCCTCCATCACCGGGCAGGTCCTGTGCTGCCACATCCTCCATCACCGGGCAGGTCCTGTGCTGCCACATCCTCCATCACCGGGCAGGTCCTGTGCTGCCACATCCTCCATCACCGGACAGGTCCTGTGCTTCCACATCCTCCATCACCGGACAGGTCCTGTGCTGCCACATCCTCCATCACCGGGCAGGTCCTGTGCTGCCACATCCTCCATCACCGGGCAGGTCCTGTGCTGCCGGCCGTGTGAGGACCGTCACACCATTGCCCTATGGTCTCGTCTCGGCCAGGCAGGCCGCAGCGCACCCGTGACCACTCCAAGCACAGTCATGTTGAGTCTGGCCTGTAACGTGCACATTCCGTGCTCGTTTGTCTGGCACTGAGTGCGTGTGGTTTGTGGGTAATGGCTAACGTGCATGGTTATCAGTGCTTCACTACCGAGTGACGTGCGAGACCCGTTCTGCCTTGTTACCGATCTGCGTGACTGACTGATGTGTTACTCATGTTAGGGTCGTCATATGCTACCAACTGATGTGTGTGGACCGTCTTTGTTACCAACTGACGTGTGTGGGCTGTCCTGTGTTACCAACTGACGTGTGTGGCCATCCTGTATTACCAACTGACGTGTGTGGGTCGTCCTGTGTTACCAACTGACGTGTGTGGGTCGTCCTGTGTTACCAGTTCTGACGTGTCATGCTGTATTACCAGTTCTGATGTGTGTCGGCCATCCTTTGTTACCAACTGACGTGCCATGCTGTATTACCAGTTCTGACGTGTGCCGGCTGTTGTGTTGCAGCTGAACGGCGATGCCGAGGAGTGGGAGTACGAGGAGATTGTGCTGCACCGCGGCAGCCAGGGTCTCGGCTTCAGCATCGCTGGAGGCCATGACAACCCACACGTCGGGTGAGTGGTTATCAGAGCCCAGCTGAGGCGGGCCCCGGGCCGAATACAGGTCCACTCGGCCCGGGCCGAACACAGGTCCACTCGACTTGAGTGGGCCATCAACTGGCTAGCATGCCGTGATCGGATGTAATCATCAGGCTGTTTTGGTTTCAGTTTAGGTAATAAGGGTCCTGCTTATGCCGCTCCTCAGGAGCGCCGGGTCTCCGCCCCTGATTCAGCACAGGGCCGCTTTAATGTTACCGCGCTCAGGATCGCCAGGTCTCCGCCCCTGATTCAGCACAGTACCGCTTTAATGTTACCGCTCTCAGGATCGCCAGGTCTCCGCCCCTGATTCAGCACAGTACCGCTTTAATGTTACCGCTCTCAGGATCGCCGGATCTCCGCCCCTGATTCAGCACAGGACCGCTTTAATGTTACCGCGCTCAGGATCGCCAGGTCTCCGCCCCTGATTCAGCACAGGATCGCCAGGTCTCCGCCCCTGATTCAGCACAGGACCGCTTTAATGTTACCGCTCTCAGGATCGCTGGAATGCTCCAATGTCACGATGACAGGGCCGGCTGAGGCAGAACATGGTTTATGTCACGGTGATGTAATCCCTCAAGACATAATTTGATTGATCGAAGAAATATTATTCAGTGCTCGTGCGAGGTTCATAGGTAATGTGTAGTGTAGGTATAAAATAGTGAAAATGACCCTTTCCTCGTCGTGAATAAGAAGTTCAAGGCAACATATTATGTTAGATTAGGGTGAATTTTCGGCCACAGGCCATTGTCAAACCGATTACAGCAATATAACCGATATATTGCTATAATCGGTTTGACAATGGCCTGTGGCTGAAAATTCACCCTAATCTAAAATAACATGTTGCCTTGAACTTCTTATTTACGAGGAGGAAAATGCAATTTTCATTATTTTATACCTACACATAATTTGATTGTGTTAAAGGAAATAGTTCACCTTGAATTTTTTTTTACCAAACACGATTTGATTATATTTTTAATACAATTTATTTTTATATTGTCAAAAATCGCCCTATATCGCGCCGATTCAGGACATAAGGTCGTACATTTATATTGTTTATCAAAACTATATGCATACTCTCCGAGTCAGAGTCGTCACGCGAATGTAAACAATGGTTCAGCCAATCAGATTCGAAAGTAGTCGCGTAAGGATAGACTCGCATTGGAGATGTGCCAACCGGCGGCCGGCGGTTCGCTTGCTAGCACCAGCTGCAAGCTGATTGGCTGATGGTATAGCCTCTGCCCGGGCTAGAACCAGTACAACATTCTTTCGCCGGCACCGCATTCCTTCGCCAAAAAAATCAAATATATTCGGCTGGAAAGTCTTTTCAGTCAAGACAACTTTCAGATAGGGGTTTCCCCAACACGGACTACAAAACTGCTATCTCAGTTTAAAACTAATGTTGAAGGTGAACTATTTCCTTTAACTTGGCCAGCCATCGAAATTTTGTAATACACCGCCACCCATTAATAAGTGACCAGGAGTTCCCACACGACGCACAACACCCTACGTCAACACCAGAGAACAAATTAGAAAATGTCGCGGCACTCCCTGCTAAGAAATGGAAACAAACATAAAGAAGCATAAGAAGAGAGGAAGGTTGGGTGCTTGACGTGGTTATGTAAAAGAGGCAGATAGTGGTCATTGCTGAAAACGGCAAATGACTGCCCCCCCCCCCCAAAAAAAAAAAAAAACTACGTTCCCGGATGCTACACTCATACGTTCTCATTCATTCCCGGAGTTAGTACAGGGTGTCCATTCATTAAAGTGTGGTTGGACAAGTCCTGGTCAAGTTCGGCATGTGTCAGTGCTGGAACCATAGCGAACTTTCCCAGCTAAGCGACGCGTGTTGTTGGTCGGTTCCGCTGGCTCCAACTGTGGTTCGGCGGGATAACTATACTTACTTATCTATATCGACCAATCGACATGTCTTCACGTATAGGCATGCTCCGTAAGTTTGGAAGCTTTGAAGTTTGGAAGCTTTGGGGTCAGGAAGGAAGAGTAGGTATCTGCCATCAGCTTGTCTCGTTCTATACCTATTTAGAAACACACCTGTTGTTGCTAGAAATAAAGCGCGTTGACGAGCCCAGCGTGGTTTCTATAAGGCCACACGCCAACTTTGGACCTCTTACCATCACGTATTTACATTCATGAAGAAGAGTTCGGGTCTACAGCATCTTGTTTTATCCTGGTGAGTGCCACCAGAGCTGAGTTCCGACAATGACGGACGCCAGAGGCGCGGCGGGCGTCTCAGGTGTATTGTATGCGAATGTCTCGGTGGGATGGTTATGGTTATGGTTATGGTTTTGGTTTGTGGTCGGCGGACGTCCGGCCGGCGTGTTGGTGGCTATCGTAGCTGTATGTGTGTGCTGTCTGCGATAATGTCACTGTTATCATCGTGTATCATCCCGACCTTGGTGTAGGCTATTCACACTAGTCTTCTTTGCATGTGCTGTTCATTTGCAAGTTTGTGTTTTCGTTTCCCATTCTCCCCATCGCTGTCTGTCTGTGTGAAGACCTCAGCTGCTGCTGCCCCGATGCTGCTGTGCCGCTGACCGCTGACCGCTGACCGCTGACCGCTGACCGCTGACCGCTGACCGCTGACCGCTGACCGCTGACCGCTGACCGCTGACTCCTGACCGCTGACGGCTGACCGCTGACCGCTGACCGCCGCTCCGTGTTCCGGCAGGGATGACCCCTCGATATACATCACCAAGCTGATCCCTGGCAGCACGGCGGCGCTGGACGGCCGGCTGCGCGTCGGAGACATGGTGGCGCGCGTCAACAGCGTGAGCGTCGTCAACGTCACGCACGAGTGGGCCGTGGAGTCGCTGAAGCGGGCCGGCACCAACGTCCAGCTGGTGAGCAGTGCGGGGAGAGGACGGATACCGATGATGGTCGACGAGCGGTACAATATCGCACTCGGATTGACGGCCGCCACCGGGTACACTGACTCAAGGCAGGCACCGGGTACACTAAAGGCGGACACGGGTACTCTAAAGGCGGACACCGGGTACTCTAAAGGCGTACACGGGGTACTCTATAGGCGGACACCGGGTACTCTAAATGCGGACACCGGGTGCTCTAAAGGAAGACACCCGGTACCTATTCTAAATGCGGACACCCGGTACTCTAAAGGCGGACACGGGTACTATAAAGGCGGACACCGGATGATCTAAAGGCGGACACGGGGTACTCTAAATACGGATATCGGGTACTCTAAAGGCAGACACCCGGTACATACTCTAAAGGCGGACACCCAGTACCTACTCTAAATGCGGACATACATACTCTAACTGCGGACACTGGGTACTCTAAAGGCGGACACCCGGTAATATAAAGGCGGATACCGGGTGATCTAAAGGCGGACACCCGGTACGCCTTTCCGTTATCCTTTCCGTTACCTACTCTAAAGGCAGACACCGGGTACTCTAAAGGCGGACACCCGGTACCTACTCTAAAGGCGGACACCCAGTACCTACTCTAAAGGCAGACACCGGGTACTCTAAAGGCAGACACCGGGTACTCTAAAGGTGGACACCCGATACCTACTCTAACGGCAGACACCTGGTACTCTAAAGGCGGATACCCGATACCTACTCGTAAAGGCGGGCACCGGGTGCTCTAAAGGCGGACACCGGGTGTTCTAAAGGCGGACACCCGGTACCTACTCTAAATGCATACACCGGGTACTCTAAAGGCGGACACCCTGTACCTAATCTAAAGGCGGATACCGGGTGCTCTAAAGGCGGACACCCGGTACATACTCTAAAGATAGACACCGGGCACTCTAAAGGCAGACACCGGGTACTTTAAAGGCGGACACCCAGTACCTACTCTAAAGGCAGATACCGGGTACTCTAAAGGCGGACACCCGGTACCTACTCTAAAGGCAGACACCGGGTGCTCTAAAGGCGGACACCGGATACCTACTCTAACGGCAGACACCTGGTACTCTAAAGGCGGATACCCGGTACTTACTCTAAAGGCGGACACCGGGTGCTCTAAAGGCGGGCACTCGGTACCTACTCTAAAGGCGGACACCCGGTACCTACTCTAAAGGCAGACACCGGGTACACCCACTAAAGACAGACACTTACCCGGTCCACTGACTGATGCCAGCTGGTACACTAACTACCGGAATATTGACTGACGGTCGGTACAATGACTAACGGCAGACATCGCACTGGTGGGGGGCAATGGAGAGGATCGTAAGATCTCAGTATGATGACTCACAGCGGACTTGATTGTCGTCCGTCCCGGTTTGTTGGTTCGTTGCGTGTGATATGACGTAGAGTGGCGCGTGGTATGATGTTGACTGTCTGTCTGGCCCCTGTACGTGATGTGATGATGTCGAGTGTCTCTGCTGATGTCGTGAGTTGTCTTGCAGTCGGTGAAGCGGCGACGGCAACCTCGCCGGGAGCTTCTCGAAAAGATAGAGCTGTTCAAAGGCAGCCGGGGACTCGGCTTCAGCATCGCAGGAGGCATCAGAAACCAGCACATACCCGGAGACAATGGTGAGGAAACCGAGACATACTCTGAGACAATGGTGGGGAAACCGAGACATACTCGGGACAATGGTGGGGAAACCGAGACATACTCGGAGACAATGGTGGGGAAACCGAGACATACTCGGAGCCAATGGTGGGGAAATCGAGACATACTCGGAGACAATGGTGGGGAAACCGAGACATACTCTGAGTCAATGGTGGGGAAACCGAGACATACTCGGAGACAATGGTGGGGAAACAGAGACATACCCGGAGACAATGGTGAGGAAACCGAGACATACTCGAAAACAATGGTGGGGAAACCGAGACATACTCGGGAGACAATGGTGGGGAAACTGAGACATACTCGGAGACAATGGTGGGGAAACCGAGACATACTCTGAGACAATGGTGGGAAACCGAGACATACCCGGAGACAAAGGTGGGGAAACTGAGACATACTCGGAGGAAATGGTGGGGAAACCGAGACATACCGGAGACAATGGTGGGGAAACCGAGACATACTAGGAGACAATTGTGGGGAAACCGAGACATACTCTGAGACAATGGTGGGGAAACCGAGACATACTCTGAGACAATGGTGGGAAAACCGAGACATACTCGGAGACAATGGTGAGGGAAACCGAGACATGGTGGGGAAACCACACATACTCGGAAACAATGGTGGGGAAACCGAGACATACTCTGAGACAATGTTGGGGAAACCGAGACATACTCGGAGACAATGGTGGGGAAACCGAGACATACCCGGAGACAATGGTGAGGAAACCGAGACATACTCGGAGACAATGGTGGGGAAACTGAGACATACTCGGAAACAATGGTGGGGAAACCGAGACATACTCGGAGACAATGGTGGGGAAACCGAGACATACCCGGAGACAATGGTGGGGAAAACGAGACATACTCGGAGACAATGGTGGGGAAACCGAGACATACTCGGAGACAATGGTGGGGAAACCGAGACATACTCGGAGACAATGGTGAGGGAAACCGATACATGCTCTGAGACAATGGTGGGGAAACCGAGACATACTCGGGGACAATGGTGAGGGAAACCGAGACATACTCGGAGACAATGGTGGGGAAACCGAGACATACCCGGAGACAATGGTAGGGAAACCGAGACATACTCAGAGACAATGGTGGGAAACCGATACATACTCGGAGACAATGGTGAGAAAACCGATACATGCTCTGAGACAATGGTGGGGAAACCGATACATACTCAGACAATGGTAGGGAAACCGATACATACTCGGAGACAATGGTGAGAAAACCGATACCTACTCGGAGACAGTAATGAGACAGAGATGAGACGTCTTGTGCGTCGTCTAGTAGTTCGCAGCAAACTATATCATCCTGAGCAGCATGATGTTCAGGAGAGAGACTTGCATTCGAAAAGGCGCGTGTCGGTGCATCAGCGTCATTTTTCCTCAGCCAGACAGCACATGGTATAAAGACAGCTGTATATGGTCTCACGGGAGGTTAACAAACACGCATTGGCGCGTTTCTTTTGAATGACTCGCCGTGGCTGGGTGACCTTTTGAATGACTCGCCGTGGCTGGGTGACCTTTTGAATGACTCGCCGTGGCTGGGTGACCTTTTGAATGACTCGCCGTGGCTGGGTGACCTTTTGAATGACTCGCCGTGGCTGGGTGACCTTTTGAATGACTCGCCGTGGCTGGGTGACCTTTTGAATGACTCGCCGTGACTGGGTGACCTTTTGAATGACTCGCCGTGGCTGGGTGACCTTTTGAATGACTCGCCGTGGCTGGGTGACCTTTTGAATGACTCGCCGTGGCTGGGTGACCTTTTGAATGACTCGCCGCGGCTGGGTGACCTTGTGTGCGGATAACCACACTATGGATGGTGCAATGTACGTACAGCGGCATGTTTCTGACGTCATCTCAGTGTGTGACGTCAGCTCAGTGTCTGACGTCATCTCAGTGTGTGACGTCAGCTCAGTGTGTGACGTCAGCTCAGTGGGTGACGTCAGCTGTGCGCGAGTCGCCTTCTCCGTGGGGGGAGCGGATTAGGCGGACCTTCCCCGCCCGGCCCGGACGGACCGCCAGGCAGACCCCGGCCGGTCCTGTGAGCTGCTGTAATAGGCACGTGACGGGTAGGCATGGCTTACCGGTATTCTGTCTGTGACTATGCCTGTTACCACGTCATAACCGGTAGTGGCCACGTCCGGAGATGAGACCGGGCGGCCTGATGATCGGGGCATCAACTCCCGTCTGCCTCAGTACACAGGACCGTTGATGAGACTGGGCGGCCTGATGATCGGTGCATCAACTCCCGTCTGCCTCAGTACACAGGACCGTTGATGAGACTGGGCGGCCTGATGATCGGTGCATCAACTCCCGTCTGCCTCAGTACACAGGACCGTTGATGAGACTGGGCGGCCTGATGATCGGTGCATCAACTCCCGTCTGCCTCAGTACACAGGACCGTTGATGAGACTGGGCGGCCTGATGATCGGTGCATCAACTCCCGTCTGCCTCAGTACACAGGACCGTTGATGAGACTGGGCGGCCTGATGATCGGTGCATCAACTCCCGTCTGCCTCAGTACACAGGACCGTTGATGAGACTGGGCGGCCTGATGATCGGGGCATCAACTCCCGTCTGCCTCAGTACACAGGACCGTTGATGAGACTGGGCGGCCTGATGATCGGTGCATCAACTCCCGTCTGCCTCAGTACACAGGACCGTTGATGAGACTGGGCGGCCTGATGATCGGGGCATCAACTCCCGTCTGCCTCAGTACACAGGACCGTTGATGAGACTGGGCGGCCTGATGATCGGTGCATCAACTCCCGTCTGCCTCAGTACACAGGACCGTTGATGAGACTGGGCGGCCTGATGATCGGTGCATCAACTCCCGTCTGCCTCAGTACACAGGACCGTTGATGAGACTGGGCGGCCTGATGATCGGTGCATCAACTCCCGTCTGCCTCAGTACACAGGACCGTTGATGAGACTGGGCGGCCTGATGATCGGTGCATCAACTCCCGTCTGCCTCAGTACACAGGACCGTTGATGAGACTGGGCGGCCTGATGATCGGTGCATCAACTCCCGTCTGCCTCAGTACACAGGACCGTTGATGAGACTGGGCGGCCTGATGATCGGTGCATCAACTCCCGTCTGCCTCAGTACACAGGACCGTTGATGAGACTGGGCGGCCTGATGATCGGTGCATCAACTCCCGTCTGCCTCAGTACACAGGACCGTTGATGAGACTGGGCGGCCTGATGATCGGTGCATCAACTCCCGTCTGCCTCAGTACACAGGACCGTTGATGAGACTGGGCGGCCTGATGATCGGTGCATCAACTCCCGTCTGCCTCAGTACACAGGACCGTTGATGAGACTGGGCGGCCTGATGATCGGTGCATCAACTCCCGTCTGCCTCAGTACACAGGACCGTTGATGAAATCACGACTGCTATGTGTCGTCACCAGTCACCACCGCCAACTGTCGCCATGTAGCAATGACTTGTCCTGGAATGACCTGGCGAGACCTGCCCTGCCCTGCCCTGACCTGTCCTGTCCTGGTCTGTCCTGGTCTGTCCTGGTCTGTCCTGGTCTGTCCTGGTCTGTCCTGGTATGTCCTGGTCTGTCCTGGTCTGTCCTGGTCTGTCCTGGTCTGTCCTGGTCTGTCCTGGTCTGTCCTGGTATGTCCTGGTCTGTCCTGGTCTGTCCTGGTCTGTCCTGGTCTGTCCTGGTCTGTCCTGGTCTGTCCTGGTCTGTCCTGGTCTGTCCTGGTCTGTCCTGGTCTGTCCTGGTCTGTCCTGGTCTGTCCTGGTCTGTCCTGGTCTGTCCTGGTCTGTCCTGGTCTGTCCTGGTCTGTCCTGGTCTGTCCTGGTCTGTCCTGGTCTGTCCTGGTCTGTCCTGGTCTGTCCTGGTCTGTCCTGGTCTGTCCTGGTCTGTCCTGGTCTGTCCTGGTCTGTCCTGGTCTGTCCTGGTCTGTCCTGGTCTGTCCTGGTCTGTCCTGGTCTGTCCTGGTCTGTCCTGGTCTGTCCTGGTCTGTCCTGGTCTGACCCGGTCCGACCTGTCCTGTCCGGCCGAGGTCTCATGTAACCTGTCCTGACCTGTCCTGTTCGGAATGACCTGACCTGACCCGAACACACTGCCCTGACCTGTCTCCGCTGTCGTTGGCAGGTATCTACGTGACCTTACCTGACCTGTCGTGACCACTCCGCTGTCGTCGGCAGGTATCTACGTGACCTTACCTGACCTGTCGTGACCTGACCTGTTTACGCTGTCGTTGGCAGGTATCTACGTGACCAAACTGATGGATGGCGGCGCGTCGCAGCTGGACGGCCGACTGGCGGTCGGCGACAAACTGGTGGCCGTCGACGCCGGGGTATGTGTCTGTCTTACCTCCCCACTGTCTCCTGACCGGGACGGCGGACAGCGCCACCACGGAGTGTCGTGGTGGCGAGGAAGGCCAGACAGACAGTATGTGTCTGTCTTACCTCCCCACTGTCTCCTGACCGGGACGGCGGACAGCGCCACCACGGAGTGTCGTGGTGGCGAGGAAGGCCAGACAGACATTATGTGTCTGTCTTACCTCCCCACCCTCTCCTGACCGGGACGGCGGTGTTTGTCTCTGGACAGGGGTATTTGTCTCTGGACAGTGCGGTGTTTGTCTCTGGACAGCGGTGTTTGTCTATGGACAGTGGTGTTTGTCTCTGGACAGCGGCGTTTGTCTCCGGACAGTAATGTTTATATCTGGACAGTGGTGTTTGTCTCTGGGCAGCGGCGTTTGTCTCTGGACAGCGGTGTTTGTCTCCGGACAGCGGTGTTTGTCTCTGGACAGTAATGTTTATCTCTGGACAGTGGTGTTTGTCTGGACAGCGGTGTTTGCCTCTGGACAGCGGCGTTTGCCTCTGAACAGTGGTGTTTGTCTCTGGACAGCGGTGTTTGTCTCTGGACAGCGGTGTTTGTCTCTGGACAGCGGTGTTTGTCTCTGGACAGCGGTGTTTGTCTCTGGACAGTGGTGTTTGTCTCTGGACAGTAGTGTTTGTCTCTGGACAGCGGTGTTTGTCTCTGGACAGTGGTGTTTGTCTCTGGACAGCGGTGTTTGTCTCTGGACAGTGTGGTGTTTGTCTCTGGACAGCGGTGTTTGTCTCTGGACAGTAATGTTTATTTCTGGACAGTGGTGTTTGTCTCTGGACAGTGCGGTGTTTGTCTCTGGACAGTGGTATTTGTCTCTGGACAGTGTGGTGTTTGTCTCTGGACAGCGGTGTTTGTCTCTGGACAGTGCGGTGTTTGTCTCTGGACAGCGGCGTTTGCCTCTGAACAGTGGTGTTTGTCTCTGGACAGCGGTGTTTGTCTCTGGACAGTGTGGTGTTTGTCTCTGGACAGCGGTGTTTGTCTCTGGACAGCGGTGTTTGTCTCTGGACAGTAATGTTTATTTCTGGACAGTGGTGTTTGTCTCTGGACAGTGGTATTTGTCTCTGGACAGTGTGGTGTTTGTCTCTGGACAGCGGTGTTTGTCTCTGGACAGTGCGGTGTTTGTCTCTGGACAGCGGCGTTTGCCTCTGAACAGTGGTGTTTGTCTCTGGACAGCGGTGTTTGTCTCTGGACAGCGGCGTTTGCCTCTGAACAGTGGTGTTTGTCTCTGGACAGCGGTGTTTGTCTCTGGACAGTGTGGTGTTTGTCTCTGGACAGCGGTGTTTGTCTCTGGACAGTGCGGTGTTTGTCTCTGGACAGTGCGGTGTTTGTCTCTTGACAGTGTCTGCCCCCCGCTAGTCCCACGCTTCACAGGCCGGCGACGCGGCGGGAACGGCTGATCGGCTGGTCTGCTGGTCTGCTGGTCTGCTGGTTTGGAGTGGATCCAGTGGATGCTAAATCCAGCCAATTTGTGTGGATTTGGGTTTGGACTGGATTGATCCGTTCTCTATTGGCCAATATCGGTGGCGGGTGGTGGGGAGGGGGGGGGGGGGGGGAGTTATATGTATATCTGTGTCGCCGTGTGTCC
>JAXIVJ010008739.1:0-5000 GCA_036785665.1 Chirona hameri | reverse complement strand
CCACTGTTGGCAGGGATGTTTGGCAGTGCACACCGTGTGGACTCCACTGTTGGCAGGGATGTTTGGCAGTGAACACCGTGCTGACTCCACTGTTGGCAGGGTTGTTTGACAGTGAACACCGTGTGGACTCCACTGTTGGCAGGGATGTTTGGCAGTGAACACCGTGTGGACTCCACTGTTGGCAGTGTTGTTTGGCAGTGAACACCGTGCGGACTCCACTGTTGGCAGTGTTGTTTGGCAGTGCACACCTTGCTGACTCCGCTGTTGGCAGGGATGTTTGACAGTGAACACCGTGTGGACTCCACTGTTGGCAGTGTTGTTTGGTAGTGAACACCGTGTGGACTCCACTGTTGGCAGGGATGTTTGGCAGTGAACACCGTGTGAACTCCACTGTTGGCAGTGTTGTTTGACAGTGAACACCGTGTGGACTGCACTGTTGGCAGGGATGTTTGGCAGTGAACACCGTGCGGACTCCACTGTTGGCAGTGTTGTTTGGCAGTGAACACCGTGTGGACTCCACTGTTGGCAGTGTTGTTTGGCAGTGAACACCGTGCGGACTCCACTGTTGGCAGTGTTGTTTGACAGTGAACACCGTGTGGACTCCACTGTTGGCAGTGTTGTTTGGCAGTGAACACCGTGCGGACTCCACTGTTGGCAGTGTTGTTTGACAGTGAACACTGTGCGGACTCCACCACTGGCAGGGCTGTTTACCATCCGATGAACGTCGTGTGGTATTTGTGTCAGCAAATTGCATTACGCTCCGGCTCTGCGCTGAAAATGCACCGTAATGCTATGTAAATACGCGGTAATGTGATGCGCCTCTGGTCTGACACGGGACGCCTCTGGTCTGACACGGGACGCCTCTGGTCTGACACGGGTCGCCTCTGGTCTGACACGGGACGCCGCTGGTCTGACACGGGACGCCTCTGGTCTGACACGGGACGCCTCTGGTCTGACACGGGACGCCTCTGGTCTGACACGGAGAGCCGTGTGGTCTGGCACGGGACGCCTCTGGTCTGACACGGGACGCCTCTGGTCTGACACGGTACGCCTCTGGTCTGACACGGTACGCCTCTGGTCTGACACGGGACGCCGCTGGTCTGACACGGGACGCCTCTGGTCTGACACGGGACGCCGCTGGTCTGACACGGTACGCCTCTGGTCTGACACGGTACGCCTCTGGTCTGACACGGTACGCCTCTGGTCTGACACGGTACGCCTCTGGTCTGACACGGGACGCCGCTGGTCTGACACGGGACGCCTCTGGTCTGACATGGGACGCCTCTGGTCTGACACGGGACGCCTCTGGTCTGACACGGGACGCCTCTGGTCTGACACGGGACGCCTCTAGTCTGACACGGGACGCCTCTGGTCTGACACGGGACGCCTCTGGTCTGACACGGGACGCCTCTGGTCTGACACGGGACGCCTCTGGTCTGACACGGTACGCCTCTGGTCTGACACGGAGAGCCGTGTGGTCTGACACGGAGAGCCGTGTGGTCTGACACGGGACGCCTCTGGTCTGACACGGTACGCCTCTGGTCTGACACGGTACGCCTCTGGTCTGACACGGTACGCCTCTGGTCTGACACGGAGAGCCGTGTGGTCTGACACGGGACGCCTCTGGTCTGACACGGGACGCCTCTGGTCTGACACGGGACGCCTCTGGTCTGACACGGGACGCCTCTGGTCTGACACGGGACGCCTCTGGTCTGACCCGGTACGCCTCTGGTCTGACACGGAGAGCCGTGTGGTCTGACACGGGACGCCGCTGGTCTGACACGGGACGCCGCTGGTCTGACACGGGACGCCTCTGGTCTGACACGGGACGGGACGCCTCTGGTCTGACACGGGACGCCTCTTGTCTGACACGGGACGGGACGCCTCTGGTCTGATACGGGACGCCTCTGGTCTGACACGGGACGGAACGGCTCTGGTCTGACACGGGACGCCACTGGTCTGACACGGGACGCCTCTGGTCTGACACGGGACGCCTCTGGTCTGACACGGGACGCCTCTGGTCTGACACGGGACGCCACCGTTGTGCCGGAGTGGAGGGAAGCTGGAGCCAGGTAGACAGCATCCGTCCAGGCTGCCGTGCGAGGAGCCGCAGGCATCTCGATCGGTCTCGTGTTGATATGTTTTCTGTCGGCTCCCAGTGCAGCGTGGCTAACGGCTACTGTCGACAGTGGGAACTACGATTGTTCTAGAATTATTGTATCGCCCCCAGGCACTGTTCTGGTGTAGTAGAGCTCCCCGGCGCCATTCCTGTGTCCCAGAGCCCCCCCCCCCCGTCCCCATTCCGGTGTGACCCGGCGCCTCTCTGGTGCTGCTCCGCCTCGTCCCTAATGTGCGACCTTGATGACTCGGCCGGCCGATCCTCCCCACGTGATGTATGGGTGTGTACTGTGGTCTGTGTATGGGCTGGCACCGGGCTATCGGGCCGGCTGCCGGCCACTCAGCGCCACTGTCTGTCACAGCCCCGTCTGTCACAGCCCCGTCTGTCACAGCCCCGTCTGTCACAGCCCCGTCTGTCACAGCCCCGTCTGTCACAGCCCCGTCTGTCACAGCCCCGTCTGTCACAGCCCCGTATGTCACAGGGACGTCTGTCACAGCCCCGTCTGTCACAGCCCCGTCTGTCACAGGGCCGCCTGTCACAGGGCAGTCTGTCACAGCCCCGTCCGTCACAGGGCCGTCTGGTACAGCCCCGTCTGTCACAGGGACGTATGCCACAGCCCCGTCCGTCACATCCCCGTCCGTCACATCCCCGTCCGTCACAGCCCTGTCCGTCACAGCCCCGTCCGTCACAGCCCCGTCCGTCACAGCCCCGTATGTCACAGGGCCGTCCGTCACAGCCCCGTATGTCGCAGGGCCGTCCATCACAGCCCGCATGTCACATCCCCGTCCGTCACAGCCCCGTATGTCGCAGGGCCGTCCGTCACAGCCCCGTCCATCACAGGGCCGTCCGTCACAGGGTCCAGTCGTCACCACCACCCGGCCGCCGGGCGGTGGACGGCACCACGGGGCGACAGCGGGCGGTACCGATGTCATGCTGCCGTCCAGGGGCGCAGCCAGACCTTTAGAAAAAGGGGGACAAGCCCCTGGGAGAGGCCCCCACCCCAAAAATACCCCTGGATATGAAAAACTCTACGGATTTCGGCCACTTTATTTTTTTAGCGTGAAATTTGTACGGTTTTGCCTGATACAACCCATAAATATAGGCCTTGTAGAGGATAATAAGCTAAACATGATATTCATTCAATTCAGTATTACGACGAACCGATGACGATGGCTATGGCTTGGTTATGACGATGACTACCGATGTGACGCCGCAAAGCGGCGTGAAATTTTTATTTTAGGTCCTGGAAAACGAAATGTTATTATTGGAACCAGACCGTGAGGTGAGATGGCTTGGGGAGATGGTCCTGGCCTCTTTCCACTATTAGCTCTTCGGTCCAGCAAATTGTGCACCGCTAGAGCAGCTTCCGGGTGCCGATCTCCTCGTCTTTGCGTTCGCGTCGCCTTTTTCGGAACTCGGCAAACTAGCTAAACTAGCTAAACAAACTAGCAGCTTGAAACTTTTTATGAAAGGAATGGGCCCTGGGGCCAGCAATTACCGCCAAGGAGAGCCTCTGCCAGACACTTAACCCGGCATTGACTGGGGGCTGAACAGACCGCCATTGACGGGGGGGGGGGCGTTACACGCCCGCCTGGTTAACCAATGATCGCAGTGAGACGCGCAAGACGGCATTCGAAAGCTCTCAATGAGACGAATCTAAACCATGCTCAAAAATGTCAAAGTGAGGTCAAATGTCAGGTCACGGTCAGGTCAAAGTTCAAAATCGGCGTATTTGAGTTTATGGGCCATGCTTTCCATCCAAAGCCTTCGATTGCGAGGCTTTGCGAGTGTGCTGGTCGCACACTGTACCACCCCACCCAAAGTGCTGCCAAATGTATGATACATATCCCGCATGAGCTAAAGTGAGATTGTTGGCCAAGGTCAAGGTCATTCCCGCCGACTAGTTTTTTTAGTCGGGTCACAAAATGTCACTATGCTCAAAATATCTACGAAAGTCATGCAACACATGTTCTGAGTTATTTTCCACGTAAATTTCGATAGTGATAAGTTATTTTACCACCTCACTTCATTTACGTGAAGTAAGTTTTAGGTCAAATTCAGGTCACCGAAGGTCAAAATTGTAAATTGTTAAATCTAAACAAAAAGGCATGTTGCTAGATCAGTTTTGTTTCAGAAGTACAGTGGTGGCATTTATTTGTCTGTATCTAGCCAATAAAAGCAAAAAACGCAATTAGAAAATATGACGTCATGAGTTACCCATACTTTAGATGTCATGAGTCCGTCAAAAATGGAGATATCAGTTTGAAATTTGGTATGGTAGTTGCCCATGTATGGTTCTCTGACATTCCTTCCGTTTTTTTTATATTTGAGAAATTTTCTGTTTCTGTGATAGTTTTTCCCCAAAAAAGAAGTTTTTTTAGTTTTTGGGAGTCCAAAACTAACATTTTCAAAAGTCCGAGATTACAGGTTTGTAGCCGTTGCAATTTGCTATCTTTTGGCGTTTTTCTATTGCATTTTGCTTCAAATGTGGCATTTGTACGGCCTGGCAATGTTTGGCTGATTTTGGTGTAAAACTCGTGTGTAGTGCCGTTACTAAATTCGCTATAACTCTTAAAAAAAATGAAATTTCTTCATTTTTGCACACAAGATGTAGAAATGATCTATAAGAAGGTAACCGAAGTTTCAGGTTGATAGCGCGATCAGGTTTTTAGCTATTGCGAAAATTTATCAAGGGGGGGGGGGCGTTACCCCCCCCCCCCCCCCCCCCCCCAGTCAGTCAATGGCGAGTTAATGAAATTGTTTTCCCATTTTCCAAATTTGTATAAGCAGCTGCCAAACTTGTGTCATGCCGCGAAGCGGCGCGAAATTGTCCAGTTTTTGACAGCTGGATATCATATCATATCATATATTTCGGAACACA
>JAXIVJ010008738.1:50000-54106 GCA_036785665.1 Chirona hameri | reverse complement strand
TCTGTCTCTCTGTCCTCTCTATCTCTCTGTCCTCTCTGTCTCTCTGTCTCTCTGTTCTCTCTGTCTCTCTGTCTCCTCTGTCTCTCTGCTCTCTGTCTCTCTGTCGCTCTGTCTCTCTGTATCTCTGTCTCCTCTGTCCTCTCTGGTCTCTCTTGTCTCTTCTGTCTCTCGTCTCTCTGTCTCTCATCTCCTTCTTCTTGTCCTCTCTGTCTCTCTGTCTCTCTGTCTCTCTGTCCTCTCTTCCTCCTGTCTCTCTGTCCTCTCTTCTCTCTGTCTCTCTCTGTCCTCTGTCTCTCTGTCTCTCTGTCCCAACTTCTCTCTGTCTCTCTGTCTCTCTGTCTCTCTGTCACTCTGTCTCCTGTCTCTCTGCGAGCGCTGGTCTCTCTGTCTCTCTGTCTCTCTGTCCTCTCTGTCTCTCTGTCTCTCTGCTCTTCTGTCTCTCTGTCTCTCTGTCTCTCTGTCTCTCTGTCTCTCTGTCTCTCTGTCCTCTCTGTCTCTCTGTCTCACTGTCATCTCTGTCTCTCTGTCTCTCTGTCTTCTCGTCTCTCTGGTCCTCTCTGTCTCTCAGTCTCTCTGTCTCTCAGTCCTCTCTGTCTCTCTGTCTCCTTGTCTTCTCTGTCTCTCTGTCTCTCTGTCTCTCCCTGTCCTCTCTGTCTCTCTGTCTCTCTGTCTCTCTGTCTCTCTGTCTTCTCTGTCTCTCTGCTCTCTGTCTCTCCTGTCTCTCTGTCTCTCTAGCTCTCTGTCTCTCTGTCTCTCTGTCCTCTCTGTCTCCTCTGTCTCTCTGTCTCTCTGTCTCTCTGTATCTTCTTGTCTCTCTGTCTCTCCTGTCCTCCTCTGTCTCTCTGTCTCTCTGTCTCTCTGTCTCTCTGTCTCTCTGTCTCTCTGTCTCTCTGTCTCTCTGTCTCTCTGTCTCTCTGTCTCTCTGTCTCTCTGTCTCTCTGTCTCTCGGTCTCCCCCCTTGTCTCTCTGTCTCTCTGTCTCTCTGTCTCTCTGTCGCTCTGTCTCTCTGTCTCTCTGTCCTACTCTGTGCTGCTCTGTCCTCTTCCTCCTTCTCTCTGTCTCTCTGTCTCTCTGTCTCTCTCCGTTGGGGGGGGGGGACGTCCCTCTCTGTCCTTCTCTGTCTCTCTGTCCCTCTCTGTCTCTCTGTCTCTCTGTCTCTCTGTCTCTCTGTCTCTCTGTATCTCTGTCCTCTCTGTCTCTCTGTCTCTCTGTCTCTCTGTCTCTCTGTCTCTCATGTCTCTCTGTCTCTCTGTCACTCCTGTCTCTCTGTCTCTCTGTCTCTCCGTCTCTCTGTCTCTCTGTCTCTCTGTCTCTCTGTCTCTCTGTCTCTCTGTCTCTCTGTCTCTCAATGTCTCTCTGTCTCTCTGTCTCTCTGTCTCTCTGTCTCTCTGTCTCTCTGTCTCTCTGTCTCTCTGTCTCTCTGTCTCTCTGTCTCTCTGTCCCCTCTGTCTCTCTGTCTCTCTGTCTCTCTGTCTCTCTGTCCTCTCTGTCTCTCTGTCTTCTCTGTCTCTCTGTCTCTCTGTCCTCGCTTGTCTCTCTGTCTCTCTGTCTCTCCTGTCCTCTCTAGTCTCTCTGTCTCTCTGGTTCTGTCTCTCTGTCTCTCTGTCTCTCTGTATCTCTGCCTCTCTGTCTCTCTGTCTCTCTGTCTCTCTGTCTCTCTGTCTCTCTGTCTCTCCTGTCTCTCTTGTCTCTCTGTCTCTCTGTCTCTCTGTCTCTGTCTCTGTCTCAGTACCCCCCCCCCTCTGTCTCTCTTGTCTCTCTGTCTCTGTCTCGTCTCTTGTCTCGTCTGTCTGTCTCCTCTGTCTCTCTGTCTCTCTGGTCTCTCTGTCTCTCTGTCTCTCTGTCTCATGTCTCTCTGTCTCTCTGTCTCTCTGTCTCTCTGTCTCTCTGTCTCTCTGTCTTTGTCTCTCTGTCTCTCTGTCTCTCTGTCTCTCGTCTCTGTCTCTCTGTCTCTCTGTCTATGTCTCTGTCTCTCTGTCTCTCTGCTCTCGTCTCTCTTATCTCTCTGTCTCTCTGTCCTCTCTGTCCTCTCCATGTCTCTCTGTTCTCTCTGTATCTCTGTCCTTCTGTCTCTCTGTCCTCTCTGTCTCTCTGTCTCTCTGCTCTCTGTTCTCTCTGTCTCTCTGTCTCTCCATGTCTCTCTTGTCTTCTCTCTCTGTCTCTCTGTCCTCTCTGTCTCTCTGTCTCATCTGTCTCTTCTGTCTCTCTGTCTCTCTGTCTCTCTGTCTCTCTGTCCTCTCTGTCTCTCTGTTCACTCTGTCTCTCTGATCTCTCTGTCTCTCTGTCTCTCTGTCTCTCGGTCTCTCTCTGTCTCTCTGTTCATCATCTGTCTCTCTGTCTCTCTGTCTCTCTGACTCTCTGTCTCTCTGTCTCTCTGTCTCCTCTGTCTCTCTGTCTCTCTGTCTCACTTGTCTCTCTGTCTCTCTGTCTCTCTGTCTCTCTAGTCTCTTGTCTCTCTGGTCTCTCTGTACTCTCTGTCCTTCTCTGTCTCTCTGTCTCTCTGTCTCTCTGTACTCTTCTGTCTCTCTGTCTCTCTGTCTCTCTGTCTCTCTGTCTCTCTGTCTCTCTGTCTCTCTGCCTCTCTGTCTCTCGGTCTCTCTGTCTCTCTGTCTCTCTGTCTCTCTGTCTCTCTGTCTCTCTGTCTCTCTGTCTCTCTGTTCTCTCTGTCTCTCTGTCTCTCTGTCTCTCTGTCTCTCCTGTCTCTCTGTCTCTCTGTCTCTCCTGTCTCTCTGTCTCTCTGTCTCTCTGTCTCTCTGTCTCTCTGTCTCTCTGTCTCTCCATGTCTCTCTGTCTCACTGTCTCTCTGTCTCTCTTCTCTCTGTCTCTCTGTCTCTCTGTCTCTTCTGTCTCTCTGTCTCTCTGTCTCTCAGTCTCTCTGTCTCTCTGTCTCTCTGTCTCTCTGTCACTCTGTCTCCTTCTGTCTCTCTGTCCTCTCTGTCTCTCTGTCTTCTCTGTCTCTCTCTGTCTCCTCTGTCTCTCTGTCTCTCTGTCTCCTGATCTCTGTCTCTCTGTCTCTCTGTCTCTCTGTCTTCTCTGTCTCTCTGTCTCTCTGTCTCTCTGTCTCTCTGTCTCTCCTCTCTGTCTCTCTGTCTCTCTGTCTCTCTGTCTCTCATGTCTCTCTGTCTCTCCTGTCCTCTCTGTCCTCTCTGCTCTCCTTCCTCTGTCCTCTCTGTCTCTCTGTCTCTCTCCCCCTGTCTCTCTGTCTCTCTGTCCTCTCTGTCCTCTCTGTCTCTCTGTCTCTTCTGTCTCTCTGTCTCTCCTGTCTCTCTGTCTCTCTGTCTCGCTCTCTCTGTCTCTCTGTCTCTCTGTCTCTCTGTCTCCTGTCCTCTCTGTCTCTCTGTCTCTCTGTCTCTCTGTCTCTCTGTCTCTCTGTCTCTCTGTTCTCTGTCTCCTCTGTCTCTCTCGTCTCTCTGTCTCTCTGTCTCTCTGTCTCTCTGTCTCTCTGTCTCTCTGTCTCTCTGTCTTCTCTGTCGCTCTGCCCTCTCTCTGCCTCTCTGCCCTCTCTGTCTCTCTGTCTCCTCTGTCTCTCTGTCTCTCTGCTCTCTGTCCTCTCTGTCTCTCTGTCTCTCTGTCTCTCTTGTCTCTCTGTCTCTCTGTACTCTCTGTCTCTCTGTCTCTCTGTCTCCTCTGTCTCTCTGTCCTCTCTGGTCTCTCAGTCTCTCCTGTCTCTCTGTCTCTCAGTCTCTCTGTCGGGGGTGGGGGGGGGGGGTCTCTCTGTCTCTCTGTCTCTCTGTCTCTCTGTCTCTCTGTCTCTCTGTCTCTCTGTCTCTCTGTCTCTACTGTCCTCCTCTGTCTCTCTGTCTCCTCTGTCTCTCTGTCTCTCTGTCTCTCTGGCCTCTCTGTCTCTCTGTCTCTCTTTCTCTCTGTCTCTCCTGTCTCTCTGTCTCTCTGTCTCTCTGTCTCCTCTGTCTCTCATGTTCTCCCCCCCCCTTTTCTCTCTGTCTCTCTGTCTCTCTGTCTCATCTGTCTCTCTGTCTCTCTGTCTCTCTGTCTCTCTGTCTCTCTGTCTCTCTGACTCTCTGTCTCTCTGTCTCTCTGTCTCTCTGCTCCTCTGCTCTCTAGTCTCTCTGTTCTCTGTCTCTCTGTCTCTCTGTTCTCTCTGTCTC
>JAXIVJ010008738.1:12500-45000 GCA_036785665.1 Chirona hameri | reverse complement strand
CAAATAGGGTTAAGAAACCATATGGGTCATTAAAATATAAGGGTTAAAATCCCATGCAACATTTTTAACCAAGTTTTTGTATCCGAAGTAATCAGTGGAAACGGTAATAAAGCATGTCAAACGAAAATAATCGGTAGCCCCAGCTGCCATGCAAAAAACAGCTGCATGCAAAAAAACACCTCACCCTGATAAGGTTAAAGTTAAATGGAAAGTTAAAACTTTAACCTTGCCAGGGTTGGGGAAGTTTATTGCAATGCAGCTGTCTTTAGGTTAACCAGATCTTTCGATTGACATGCTTTATGAAGGTTTCCACTGATTACTTCGAATAGAAAACCTTGGTTTAAATATTTTTCGTGGGATTTTAACCCATTCCAGGCCAGGCCAGGCCCAGGCTACACTATACGTGATTTTCCGCAAATCACGCGCGTGTTATCCGTGTTGTCGGGATTTGCGTGACAGAGCAAGTTCAGCTGATAGTAAATGCATTGGGTGAGCTACGCTGGCACATCACGCAGATCCCGGATGAAACGTCAAGGAAATTCCGCAGACCCTTCACGGACGGAACGATGAAAAGTGAAAAATTCTGAACTTGTAGTGTTTTCCGAGATTACGTGTTGCAGGGTTTTTACCATTTTGCTTGATTTCGCGTATTGTAGTCTATAATAGACATAAACTTGAATAATTTGTGCTGAGTATCGTGGCGGAAGATGCATGAAGAAGTGTTGCAGCAAATTGTGAGTGTTGAAACTTGTGTTGCAGCTAGTAGATATGTATGCAGTGGCTTATCCATATACAAAATGAAGTGGTTTATCCATTTTTCTTGCGTGACTTGCGTGACCGGCAGATCTCGGACGTCAAGGAAGTTCTGCAAACACGGAGAACACGCGCGTGATTTGCTGGACAAGCACGCATAGTGTAGCCTAGGCTTTATATTTAAATGGCCCATATGGTTTCTTCAGTTAGATTTGTGGTCATGTTGAGAAGTGTCCATGTGCCAAATTTGAGGAAAATCGTAGGGGACGCTCCATAGACCGGATTTTTTGCCATCCATTTTAAGTTTAACCCTAACCAGGGTAAGGTGTCTTTTTTGCATGCAGCTGTCTTTGGGTTAACGAAATCTTTCGTTTGACATGCTTTATGACATGCTTTATTTGGATTACCGATATCATTTCATGTTTCCACTGAATACTTCGGATAGAAAACCTTGGTTTAGATCTTTTTCATGTGATTTTAACCCTTATATTCCAATGGTCTATATGATTTATTGGACCAGATTGGTGGGCACGTTGAGAAGTTTTCATGTGCCAAATTTGAGGAAAATCGTAGGGGCCGCCCCATATACCGGATTTTCCCATCAGTTTTAATGTTAACCCTAGCCAAGGTGGGGCAGTTTTTTTGCATGCAGATGTCTTTGGGTTAACGCGATCTTTCGTTTGACATGCTTTATGACAGTTCTCACTGATTATTTCGGATAGAAAACCTTGGTTTACATATTTTCCATGGGATTTTAACCCTTAGATTGAAATGGCTCATATGGTTTCTTCAGCCAGATTGTTTGTCATGTTGAGAAGTGTCCATGCACCAAATTTGAGGAAAATTGTAGGGGCCGTCCCGTAGGCCGGATTTTTTCAATCCATTTTAACTTTAACCCGCGAGTCACTGAGGGGGGGTTAGCCCCCCTTAGGAATATCAGGAATATCTCAATAACTAATCTAGATATCGATAGAAAAATTTCAGTACCCTTCCGGGCATCATTTTTACACCTTTTAAGAAAAAAATCAAAAAAAATCGTCAGAAATTTTTCGAGATATAGTGAATTTAGTGACGTCACTAAACACGATTTTTACACCAAAATCGGCTAAACTTTGCCAAGCCGTACAAAAGCTGTATTTGAAGCAAAATGCAATCCAAAAACCCTAAAAGGTAGCAAATTGCAAGGGCTATAAACCAGCTATCTCGAAATTTCACAAATGTTGGTTTTTGACCCCAAAAATTTCACAAAAATCTTTTTTTGAAAAAAATGCTCACAAAATCAAATTTTTCAAAGATATTGAAAAAACCGGAATATATGTCAGATAACAACATATGGGCAACTACCATACAAAATTTCGAAATGATATCATCTTTTTTGACTGTCATGGCATATAAAGTATGGGTAAATCATGACGTCATATTTTGCAATTGTGTTTTTTGGCTTTTATTGACCGGATCCAGACAAATAAATGCCAGCACTGTTTGTTTTAGATAAAACTGATATAGAAACATGTTTTTCATTTCGATTTATCAATTTCAAATTTTGACCTTCATTGACCTGAACTTGACCTGAACTTGACACTATCTTCACGTAAATGAAGTCAGATGGTAAAATGACTACCACTATCGAATTCTACGCGTCAAAACATCCATAAAACATGTGCTGCATGACTTTCGTAGATATTTTGTGTGTAGTGACCTTTTGTGCCCTGACCTTGATCTTTTCCAACAATCTCACTTTAGTTCATGTGGGATATGTATCATACTACAGCACTTTGGGTGATTATAGGCGCAATCGAAGGCCATGGATGGCAAGTATTGTCCATAAACTCAAATACCTCGATTTTGACGTTTGACTTGACCGTGACCTGACATATGACCTTAATTTGGCATTTTTAAGTTTGCGGGAGGCTTATCTTATTGAGCGCTTTCAAATGCCGCCTTGTGCGTCCCGCTGCGATCATTGGTTCTGAAGATACCAGGGGGGCTAAAAAAAAGCACCCCCCACAGTGAGTCGTGTTACAGAATATACCCCAGTGACTGCCGGGTTAACCCTAGCCAGGGTGGAACGTTTTTTGCATGCAGCCGTCTTTGGGTTACCGAGATCATGCGTTTGACGTGCGAAATAAGCAAGTCTGCTACATATGGCAGCCCGAATCTGGGCCGAGCTGAATCTAGTCTAGGCTGAATATGGGGCCAACTTCCGCTACATTTCATCACCTAATATTAGACCTAATACCTGTTCCCAATCCCGTTTGCATTATCTGCACATTTTGTCTGGATCTCAGTTAGTTTGGAGCTCCACGTCACTGGATCTCCGATGACCCTTCGCAATGACTTTACATGCATATATAGCATTGGGTAGTAATAAAAGTTTTCGAGTTTGAGCAAACTAAGGACGATTCCAACAAAGATAACATGCAAACAAAAGACTCATACAAATGTATGGAAAGAGTAGCCAGAACTTGAATGGCCTATCATAACAATGATGCGAGTAAACGCTAAGCAAAGAATAAGGAAAAACATAACATATTTTGTTTTTGTACACTGCCATCTATTGACAACTAACACTTCTAAAACTGTCGCTGTGTGGCTGGTCAAGGTTGGGCCTCGGCTAAGGAATTCTTACCGGGGGGGGGGGGGGCATTTCGAGAAAATGCTGCTAAGGCATATGGTTAAGCGTACTTTTACTGATACAATATTTGAAGTGTGATAATGACTAAAACATAAGTGCAAACTATAAATTAAATAGTATAATAATACAATAATGAAGCTGAAAACAAATGTTAAATACAAACATGCACATCGACAAAGGTTCACGCCAGCCGTGTCGATTTTTGAAAACGATTGGGGCCGAACAGGAACGGATCGAAGGGGTCCATCGGCGACATACACTACCAAAACGATTGAAATTGGCCGACAATTAACACATATCCTGATTTTATAGGAAGATCTAAGCAGCTTATACAAGGGAGAGTTTGTTTTAAAGCAGTTCTTAACCCGCGCCCTGCCGGTGCTCGGCGCCACGTTAGTCGTGCCAGGGGAGGCATCTGAACGCCCCCCTCGAACTCAGCTCCAATGGGGATTAGGCATAATCCAAAAATGCCGTTAGATAGCTCGTCTAAATGCATGTCGAAATTATTTCAATTATTTTTGTTTTGCTCAGGTCAATATTGAGATCACCCAGATGTCATCAAATGCCAAAATTGTTTAAGTTTGAGTTTTTAGCAAGTTGCTCCAGAAACCCCCAAATATTTCAGGTAGGAACTGCGATAGCTAGGAAGAGGAACAAACTGAAAAGCAGAGGAAATGTCTTAAATGTGTCCTTGCTTGGGTGTACTTCATTTTAGATCAGGTCGATAGTATAGGGTCCAGAGGTCACCACAGGTCACACTGTTTTTGTCAAAACAGTTTTAGCACATAACTTCTTCTCTCATAAATATAGGCAAACGATAGAAAGCTATTCGGCCGTTATCCCGTTCTTCTCGTCATGCACTTCGAACCATGTCCATAATGATCGGATTAGGTCAAATTGAAATGTGGACCTCAGGTCAAGATCATCCCAGGTTATGCCCATGTAGGTCATGTTGCACATTTACGGAAGTGTCTCGACGAGATAAACACAGTGGTGTCATGTCTCTACCTGAATTGCATTAAGAGTTATTGCCAGGAAGTGGTGGTGACCTCAAATGACCCCAGCTGACCAGCTGACCATGTGGCGATCACTGAGTAAAATTGTGCTTGGGTCATCTAGAATGAGCTAAAATAACATGTTATTGAAACAATTGGTCTGATCTAATGTGTGTTCTCCTGATAGCGGAAGGATTTGTACATTTTCCCGTTAATTTATATTGTGGAAGTCACGAGATCGAACTGAACTATATTCACCGCTATAAGAAATCCGAGATTGCAGAATTGTGGATACTTATGGCCTGATTAAATCCTGTGTCACATCTCTCAGTAAAACACTGTGGCTGTGGCTCGACCACATCCTTCTTTGGAAGTGAGACCACTTGGCGTGACCTGGTGACCTCACCTGAGATGACCCAAGGTAAAAAAACGTGCTAAAAATGTGCGCAATTCATGCCAAAACAGATATTCCAGCAACAGACTGGTTATTGATTCGACACTGATTGAATCTATTGGAATCGTTCAATCAAAATTAATTGAATCAAAACATAATTGATTCACCACCAGATCTTTTGATTCAAGAATCGTGATTGAATCAAAACCCGCATCAAATCAAGGCTGTTTGAATCAAAAGATTTAACGATTCAAGTACACTAGTAAATTGTGCAAATACTTGCAGTCCCGGTGGCCACATTCATTTATACTGAAATACCATTGCGGTAACAATGTTTTAATGATCATATATAGGCATGTAAAAAAGTTGTTCATAATGATATTTGTGCTAATAATATATTATTTTAATCGAAAAAAGCCGAACAATTCTAACGCGTTTCGATTAACAAATCAACATCAGAGAATGATGAAAACATCACCGTTTTAGGCATGTTTCCATTTTGATGGATTTGACATAAATTCACCTCATATATTTAAATGTTGAATCAAACGTGAATCGATTAAAATATTTGTTTTGATTTTTTTAATCGGAAGGAATTAATTCTCAAAATTGTATCCGTGAATCGAACGGTGATTGAATCATTCAGATTCCAAAAATGAATCATGATTGAATCGTTCAAAAACAAATGTTGAATCAATAACCAGTCTGGCCAGAAACGGTGATGCTGCAAGCCGCCATTGTCGTGATATTCCAGAAGAAGAAAAAATCGGGGGCGTCGCAACACTACCTCCCAAACGCCTCACCCCGGCACGACGCGGGTTAATGCAAAAACAAACAAAGTCAGACGAGTTTTGAAGTCCTTCAAACCAACGATTTTGGATGTTCTGGGTGCGCCAGTGGGGCCAAGGGCTCAATTTGAGACAGGTCTTCTTTGAGAGGTTTAGGCCAGTTAATGACCTCTTAGGTCACAGAAATCGTCACCATATAGATGAGAATTCCTATGGGGTTTGCATTACAGCACTTGTACAGGGCGCTTAGCATAACTTCTGAACGGAGAGATATAGAGACACCGTAAAACAAAAACATTAGCAGTTCATTTTGTGAGGCGTTTCATTTCGACTAAAAAAACATTTCGTTAGGCGAAGATACAATAGTCGGTGCATTTAGAAACTCCTCATCAAATTATTATTGTAATCAGTGCACATCCAATCCATGACATTTCCCTCGCAAATACAAAACGGCATCAGTCTTGGAATAAAAAAACGAAGCACCGAAACCAAAAGTAGTTGTTACCTAGTTGTTACCGTCTATTGTCACTTACTCTACAACTCATCTCACATATTACGGTTAGACGTGAATAATTGAAGTAATTGTTATGCGTTTTAAACGTTTTTTTAGACGTTTTTCGGGCCGACGTCCTACTAAGCATCGTGATGATATCGGCTCAACACTGGCATGTTTTGAAGAGACCCATTCATGATCGGTCGTGTGACGCGTCCGTCAAATGCTGGCCTGGCAGTCCAGGGCTGCGGGGTCGGAGTCGGAGTCGGTCAGAGTCAGCAGTTTTGGCCGGAGTCGGAGTCAGAGTCGGAGTCGTTAAAATCTTACCGACTCCGGCCGGAGTCGACGTTTTGGCAATTGGCGATTACTTTGGTCGGTAGAATAGTTGTCGGCCTAGGGACATTATCTTTGCACCCCTTTCAGAAGAAAATGAGTGGAAAATGAAACCTACAGTTTACACATCTATCGGTAGATTTCCGCCTAATGAAGAAAGGACAATAATTTTAGCGTAATAACGTAATAATAATTTTAACGTAATTTTAACATCAAGGAGATTCGAATCATACCATGGTGACCATGTTAACTAAGTCAAATTCAAAATTTGACCTCAGGTCAATGTATTTTAAGGTCATGTTGTGAACCAAGTATGTCGTGCTGCGCAATGTCGGACGCGTCTCGACGAGACATACACAGTGGTGCCGGTCTCAGGTTCCTATCTTCATGTTATGCTATCAATAGTTATTGGCAAGGAAGTGTTGGTCACCCCAGATGCCTTCTCTCGATCTTGTAGGGGTCACTAGCAATAATTGTACTTGGGTCATCAAGAATGAACTATAATAGCATACTCTTAAAAAAATAATTATTCGGATCTAATACGTATCCTCTGATACAAAAATATTTGTATATTTGCTCGTTTATTTATTATGGGAAGGTCACGAAACTAACCTGACCTTAGGTCACCGATATACAAACAAAAAATGATATAGCAGGGTCGTAGGTATCTATGGCTTGATTACGTCCTGTGAGTTTTGAAGTGCTCAGCCAAACACTGTGGCCAGTGCCTGTGGCACGACCACAAAGGATCTAGCTCGCTTGTGCATTGAGCAATGTTTAACCCTCGCCCAACGAGGACCGTTTCTCACCTTCGCCCTACGGGCGGCGGGGGGGGGGGGGGGGGCTGACAGGCCCCCCTGTTAACTTCCAAACCAAGCAACATAGAGCAATTCGGTAAGAACCAGCATGTTTCCTGTCATGAGAGGAATCTAACAGTATGCGACTTTTAGGTTTCAGGTCAACGGGTGACCTTCCAGGTCGCGTGAATGACCGATGATCGACCACGTCTAAAAATAGCGGTTTTTCTCTGTCCGTCGTCATTACCAAAGTAATGAGTATAAAACGATTTGGTTAGCATCAAAATGTTGGTCGTTGTATTAGCTATCTGGCAATATATTGAGTTTTTGGTCTAGGCCAGTTAATGACCTCTTAGGTCACAGAAATCGTCACCATAGATGAGAATTGCTATGCGTTTTGCATTACAGCACATGTACAGGGCGCTTAGTATAACTTTTGAACGAAGAGAGATAGAGAGACACCGTAAAAAGTAACGTGTTGCCTGCCATAAGGGCAATACAAAGGCATCCCATGTAGGTCAATTGGTGACCTTTGGGGTCAGCTCAATGACCCTTTGGATTCTGACATGGCCTTGACGAAAAGGTCATAGGTCACGATTTAATAATCCTATACACTTAAAATTGTGATAAGATACGTATAATTGTTGTAAACTCAGCTACTGAAAATTCAGTAAGATGCGCAGCACGTATACAAAGTTATTCAAGAAAAACCTCAGGGGGGAGGGGGGGGGGCTGTCGGCCTTCTCCCGTAGGGCGAGGGTTAAAACAAACTTGACTTTGTAAAAGGTGTTTATATTTCATTACAAATCAGAAAAGATGCCAATTTTCGGTCGATTTCAGTCGTTTAGGTTCCTTACATCCACCCTTGAGCACCCGAATGATTTTTGGAAATCCACACTCCTGACTTGGTTGCCGGAGGCGAGGCGGCGGAGAGCGACGTACTGGCTGGCCAGCTGTAAGAAGCGCAGGATCCGGGGGCGGCAGAGGCTCCAGCGAAGACGAGCTGGAACAAGCTGGGACTGAAACCCAGCTGCTGCGAGCTGGGCCGACGGCAGCTGGCTGCGCTCGCCGTTCGGTGCCCGTTTCGTGGATTCCGCCGCCTACAAGCGAGCGCGACTGGGCTGGACGCGCGGCCGGCACGCCGCGCCCGTGCTCGGGCGGCGTAGCATTGTTCTCAATACTGTTTAGAATAAAGACAAACGGAGAAAATATATGGCATAGCAGATATTGCTTTCTAGCATGCGGTTGGAGAACGGATATAGGCCGGAGTCGGAGTCGGTGTCGGAGTCGGAGTCGGAGTCGATTTTTTCAGGCCGGAGTCGGAGTCGGAGTTGGAGTTGCTAAAATTATGTCGACTCCGCAGCCCTGGCTGGCACACAGCCCTACATTTATTCGTCGAAATTGCGGTGAAATCGGTTATTTGATCGAGATATAGCTGTGTGAACCGATGTCACCTGGAGGGGGGGGGGGGGGTGCTGAGAGACACCCCAAAAGTATATACATGGGACCTATGCTTCCAAATCAATGCAGCCAGATCGAAAGTGAAGACAAACATACTTAACACAAACATACTTCCTTATGTCAATTATTGCTGCCTTATTTGGGGGACAGGATATGTTTATCATACTAAAAAACTATTAATTCTGCAAAAGAGAGCAATGCGAATCATAGAAGGGATTTATCCTCCTCAAAGTGCCCATCCAGTTTTCAAAAAATATATTTGTCAAAAAGTTATAGATATTGCTAAACTACAAATGATGCTCATAATGCATACGCATGTATGCAACCAGCTACCTCACCCAATACAGAATATGTTCAATATACACATTGAAATTCGTCACTCTACAAGACAAACCAAACATTTTCAAAGTATTTTTTCAATAAAGAATTATAGACTTTTCACTATAACATGCCTCGGTCCCAAACAATGGAATGATATTATATGTAGAAGCATTGGCCCTAACGCTAACAAGGTACCACAATCCAAGTATGTGATGAAAAAAATCAAAAAAATCACTTCATTTCACAATATTGGTAACACATAATGTTGTTATGGGTAATGGGTTGTTTTAAATGTGTATTTTATCTGGTTGTTATGGGTAATGTTGTGTTGCTCAGTCGCTGCTGTGTGTATGTCCATGACATGCATATGTGTATGTATGTGTGTATATATGTGTGTGTGTGTGTGTGTGTGTGTGTGTGTGTGTGTGTGTGTGTGTGTGTGTGTGTGTGTGTGTGTGTGTGTGTGTGTGTGTGTGTGTGTGTGTGTGTGTGTGCGTGTGTGTGTGTGTGTGCGTGTGCGTGTGCGTGTGCGTGTGCGTGTGCGTGTGCGTGTGCGTGTGCGTGTGCGTGTGCGTGTGCGTGTGCGTGTGCGTGTGCGTGTGCGTGTGCGTGTGCGTGTGCGTGTGCGTGTGCGTGTGCGTGTGCGTGCGCGTGCGCGTGCGCGTGCGCCTGTGCCTGTGCCTGTGCCTGTGCCTGTGCCTGTGCCTGTGCCTGTGCCTGTGCCTGTGCCTGTGCCTGTGCCTGTGCCTGTGCCTGTGCCTGTGCGTGTGCGTGTGCGTGTGCGTGTGCGTGTGCGTGTGCGTGTGCGTGTGCGTGTGTGTGTGTGTGTGTGTGTGTGTGTGTGTGTGTGTGTGTGTGTGTGTGTGTGTGTGTGTGTGTGTGTGTGTGTGTGTGTGTGTGTGTGTGTGTGTGTGTGTGTGTGTGTGTTGCAGTGGTGCCCCTACCTATAACCAAATCTGAAAACTCAACGGATTTGGTCCACTATATTTTGAGGGTGCCCTCATTTCAGCATTCGTTTTTATTGACAACGTTGGCTATAGGTATTTGCAATATCAGTCGTACCCTTTATATCATTTAAAGTACCGCGGATGGTGCTAAAATACATTATTTGTACAGTCAAGAGCGGCCCCAGACGGCCGATGAAGAATTGACCAAGAGGGAATTCGAGTTTCGTGACCAGGGGGGCGGGGTTGGAAGCCGTTTTTTTTACGAGCAGGAAATCTTATGCATGCGATAAACTATTATTGCGATTTGATTTGAGGTTTTGAGCGGGTTGGAGAACTAAGTTTTGCTATTGGAACCAGCATGCAGAGCCAAAACGAGGAAATATGTCTGGAGCAAAAGGTGGTGTCAAAAGACAAGTTGCCCCCCCCCCCCCCCATTTAAAGGAAATAGTTCACCTTCAACATTAGTTTTAAACTGAGATAGCAGTTTTGTAGCCCGTGTTGGGAAACCCCTATCTGCAAGTTTTCTTGACTGAAAAGACTCTCCAGTCGAATATATTTGAGTTTTTGGCGAAGGAATGCGGTGCTGGCGAAAGAATGTTGTACTGGTTCTAGCCCGGGCAGAGGCTATACCATCAGCCAATCAGATTGAAGCTGGTGCTAGCAAGCGAATCGCCGGCCGCCGGTTCGCACATCTCTAATGCGAGTCTATCTTTACGCGACTACTTTCGAATCTGATTGGCTGAACCATTTTTTTTACATTCGCGTGACGTCAGGACTCTGACTCAGAGAGTATGCATATAGTTTGGATAAACAATACAAATGTACGGCCTTCTGTCCTGAATCGGCGCGATATAAGGCCATTTTTGACAATATTAAAAGAAATTGTATTACAAAATATAATCAAATCGTGTTTGGTAAAAAATTTCCAAGGTGAACTATTTCCTTTAAGGCAAAAAGGTGGGGCCATGGCCCCAATATCTCCCCCCCCCCCCCTGTGGCCGCCAGTGTGTACAGTCTATATAGACCCTTTGTATTGGAAAAGAAAACTGATTGACGGCGCGGAATTTTTTGCTTTATTTTGTGTTTGTCTAGATGACTAGGCTCTAAAAAATCGAAAGGTTCTATAATTGATATGTATCAGCCTAATTAGGGGCCCTCAGGGCCCCTCGAGTCCGATACGTTGTTGCCTCGGGTATAAAGGCACGTTGGTGCCCCTTCATAGCCCAAGGGACGGAAGGCATGAAGAGACATTTTTTGGCATAATTTAGCAATTTTAATTTAGCATCACTTCGTGATTCTGTTTTCTTCCAGCGACCAATGCTTGTGATTTCATGGCGGCACCAGATTATTATTTTCCCTCCTGGATTCAAGGAGGCACAGTGCCCCGGTGTTACGGAGTTTCCCCTCGCCCCACAGTGCCGCCTACCGTCACGATGGTGCCCCTGGCACACCGGCGCGGTGGTGCCCTTAGTTCACCGGCGCGGTGGTGTCCCTGGTACACCGGCACCGCGGTGGTGCCCCTGGCGCCCGGCGCGGTGGTGCCCCCAAGGTGCGGTGGAGCCCCCACGGCCCGGTGGTGCCTCCACGGCGTGGTGGTGCCCTTGGTTCAAAGAACACTGAATGATTTGCGCCGCGACGCGGCGCGGATTTTTAAAACTTTATTTTGGTGATGCCCCTGGTGCCCCGGCGCGGTGGTGCCCGCACGGCGCGGTGGTGCTCCCATGGCCCAAGGGGGGGGGGGTCATGACCCCGTGACCCCCTCCCCCTGGATCCGCCACTGCCCCCCGCCGCGGCTCAGAGGGGCCCATCTCGGGTCTGAAAGGGGCCCATCGTGGACAGAAAGGGCCCATTTCAGGCCTGATAAAACCCAATTTAGCCTCAGAAAGCGAGCATCTCAAGCCCATAATTTGTTTTAGGGGGCCCATCAGCCAATGCTAAAGGGCCCACTTCGGTTAGCCACCCTCGTCGCAAAATCCTGGCTGCGTCCCTGATTACAGCTGAGGTCAGGGATGTAAAAATACATATAACATATTTCCCAGCCCCCACCAGTAACGGTTGGCAGCACTAGGGCGTTTGGGCATTACAAACCTACTACACCATAGGGTTCCCATGTTAAATCGATGATATTCAGACGTGGCTAGCTCCAGGCACGTAGCCAGGATTTCGTCCAGGGGGGGGGGGGGGGCGCCTCGAAAGTGCCCCTTCCCGAGCGTTGAAAGGGCCCCTTCCCAAGCGTTGAAAGGTCCCCCCCCCCCCAAGCACGAATAGGCACGTTACAAGGCTGGAAAATGCAGTATGGCAGTTATGGCATTGGCCATACCAACGTTTAGGAGCTGGAGTTAGCAAACTGCCACATCAACTTTGGAACCAGCGACACGAATTTGGAATCAGCTATACCAACTTGGAATATTTTTTTAAGCTCAAGACCTGGAACTCTTAAACAAATTGCGCCGCGGAGCGGCGCGAAAATTTCGAGTATTATGCCCTGGGTTGCTTTCTCATCAATGCGTCGCATTGCGTATGGTGCAGACCTCTAAAATTGCTATATTGTGCGTTTAAAAGTGCGGGGAAATGGTGCTAAAATGAACTATTTTGCCCAATAATATAGGAAAGTAGCAACATAACACATAAATGCGCCGAGAAACTGACCGATTTTTTCCCTAACCCGCATATAATTGAATTTGTAGTTAAATTACGCCGCGGAGCGGCGCGAAAATTTTGAGTTTGATTCCCTGTACAACTGTATTCTTACTGTTGAAAGGCCCAAGGTCCCTTCAGATCGTCTAGGGGCCCTCTGACCTTTTCTACGCCCTTTCGACCTGTTCAGGGACTCATCTGGGATCCGCGAAGCGAAAAGACATGATGTGGAGTGGGTGATATATATATATATATATATATATATATATATATATATATATATATATATATATATATATATATATATATATATATATATATATATATATATATATATAATACACAGAGGGCTTACTCTACAGGAAAAAATAAAATCGGATCTTTCGGGTATATTGTAGCACCCTGACGAAGGGTGTTACACTATACGCGAAAGCTCCGCTTTTAATATTTGTATTGTGGAGTAAGTCCTCTTTGTATTTAATCTTTATCTGCGATCTCTACGTGCTTTGACCCTTCCAGTCTCACCAGAGACTCCTCTGACCTTCCAAGAAGCCCCTCTTGTGTGTCAAGGGGCCCATTCGGCCTGTTCAGAGGTCCTTCCGACCTGGCCAGGGACTGCACTGGCTGATTTGTCGCCCTGCCGACATGCTCAGGGGCAGGGGCGGCGGATTTCGGGGCGCAGGGTACCCAAAATCCCCCCCCCCCCTCTCAAATGAAAATCCTGGGGAGGGGAAGGGTCATGTTGCCCCAGATTGAGTAGGCTAAAATCTGGGGGGGGGGGGGGCAAAACTACCCTTTGCCCCCAGGATTTTCGACTGGGGGGAATTTTGGGTACCCTGCCCCCGCAATCCGCCGCCCCTGCTCAGAGGCCCCTCCGACTGCCCAGGGGCCCCTCCAGTCTGGCTAGGAACTCATCCGGCATGTTCAAGGGGCCCTCCGACCGGCCCAGGGACCCTTTCGGTCTAGCCAGGGGCCCCTCTGACTTGCCCAGGAGTCCCTCCGATCGGCCCAGCGACTCTTCTGGTCGGCCTGCGCTGGCTGCTTTGTCGCCCTTGCCGACATGCTCAAGGGGCCCTCCGACCTGCCCTGGGGCCCCTCCGTGCTGGCTAGGGGCCCATTCGACGTGTTCAGGGGGCCCATTTGACGTGCTCAGGGGGCCCTCTGACCCGCTCAGGGTCCCTTTCGGTCTTGCCAGGGGCCCCTCTGACATGCACAGGGGCCCTCTTAAATTCCCAGGGGCCCACTAGTCTCTCCAGGGACCCTTTAACCTTCTAAGGGGCCCTTCCGACCTAGCAAGGGACTGCGCTGGCTGCTTTGTCGCCTTGCGACATGCTCCGAGGGCCTTCCGACCTGCTCTGGGGCCCCTCCGTGCTGGCTAGGGGCTCATTCGGCATGTTCAGGGGCCCTTCTGACCCACCTAGGGGCCCTTTCGGTCTGGTCAGGGCCCCTCTGACCTGCATAGGGCCCTCTTAACTTCCCAGGGGCCCTCTGGTCTGTCCAGGGGCCCTCCAACCTGCTCAGGGGCCAGTGGCACACGCAGGATTCCATTTCGGGGGAGGGTTGGCGGCCGCCCCCGCCGCCCTCCCCTTGGCTACGTGCCTGACCAGGGGCGTGGAAACTACTTTGAAGTTGGGGGGGGCGAACTTTTTGGCAATACTACGCCAAAAATTAAGACTGAAGAGAAGCAACGTGTACCGCTCTTTTCCATACCCAATGCTGCTTATTGCCAATAGTGTGTCATATATTTAAGGAAATGGGTATCAATATCATATAAAGAAATGGGAAAATGGGAACTGGAGCTTTCATCGTACCTGCATACAGAACCGGTGTGCTTGACTGACTCCTGAACCTGAGGTAGCTGGTTAGGTGATGTGTCAAACCTGAGGTAGCTGGTTAGGTGATGCGCCGGGCTCGCACCAAGTTGACCATGGCAAAATAATGCATTTAGCATACATGTGGTATGAGTACCATACCATACTTCAACCGAGTTATGCTATGCCGTGTTTTACGGTTTTATGGTCAATGTTTCGGGTACATTTATATGAATATATCGTTATATATAACGATAAATTCATAGAAATGTATACGGTTGTACACAAGCAAATGCTGGCAAACCAATGCATTAGAACACACGTATTTTTCAGAAGGAAAATTTTGTTATCTACTTAAGTTATATATAAGTTAATTAGTTAGTTAGTTAGTGATTTTGCTTGTTAGTTAACTGTTGCCGAATTAAGGTCCATTAACACACACACACACTGCCGGGGGTTCTCGCCAACCACGAACTGCCGGGGGGGGGGGGGGGATTTTTCCGCCCCCTTCCCTAAGATCTAAAACACACGCAATGTAGCGACATGCCGAAGACGGTGTTGATAGCTCGAGACAATCTCTATCGAAAGTACTTACGTCATGTTTAGGTCAAGTCAATACTGAGGTCACCAGAGGTCAAATTTCGGCCATTTTGTATTATATATTATATTAAATTTCGGCTAAATTTCGGCTAACACTTTTTTCCGCGCGTCGCTAGCTCTTTTATTATCGAGATGTATATTGTATATCTTGATACTAAAAGAGAAAAAAGTGTTCGAAAGATAATTGAATTTGCTGTGACCAAGGTTCATCAGAATTGACCTAAGATCAATAGTTAGGTCATCAGAAGCCACTGAATTTGAAATATTCTAAACAAAAAATTCCGAATTAGTTTTAAGAAATAACTTTTGACAGAAGCACGATAAGGGAAAACATATTTTACCATTGTGTTTTTCTCGTCGAGACGCATCGAATGATATATTGGGTGACCTAGTTAGGTCATATCCACAAATTTGACCTGACCTGAGGTCAGGGCAAGGTCAGGTCAAGGTCAACTCTTACATCAATTGATTTGTCTCGACAAGTCGAAGACAATGGTGAAAACCCCATAGCTCTGATTTCTGAATCATACTCGTACATGACCTACGCGGTCACATGAGCTGACCTCGTAGAGGTAAAAGAACAGAAATGTGACATGGGGCTTTGCATTTGGGACAAGAGTGGTGGATCCACTGGCGGACCCAAAGGGGGGGGGGGGGCAAAGCGGTCATGCCCCTTCCCCAACCGCCTGAAATCGGCGCAAAATTGACACATTTTCTGATATATAAGAAAATCTAAGCAACTTTTACTAAGGCAAGTTTGTTTAAAATCAGCTATCAGCACACAGCACTTATAAGCAAGTGAAATCCGATGAGTTTCAGAATTGTGTGAAACTTTTTGGGATTTGGCCCCCAAACCACCTGTCCCCCTGCTCCAACCACCGTTCTGGATCCGCCAGAGGGTGGATCTGGTGAAAATTTGTCAAATTTCGCCATTTCCTATGGATTTATACGTGTTTTTAATTTGTCCCCATCGACTTATAATAGGAAGGTCACGAAATAGACCTGACCTTATGTCACCCCGCCTCACCGATATAAAATACAAATCGAGATATACGAATTGTAGGTACTTATCACCTAATGATATCATGTGAGTTTCAAACCGTTTGGTCACAATCACTTTGTCTGTGGCACGACCGTAAACTTTTTGGATGTGGAGTCACTTGACTTGACCTGGTGACCTGACCTGGGATGACCCGAGGAAAAATCACACCGTGTTGGTAATTGATGCCCCAACAGCTGTGCCAAATTTCGCAGAGCTGCGCGCCGCCGTTGAAACTCCGGTGACAATGTCCTTGTTCTTATACAGAGTCGAGTGAACGTGTAAAAAGTTGTGGGGGCGTCCCCCCCCCCCCCCAGCTCCAAAGTTGCGGGGGCGAGTTGCCCCATCGCCCCCACGGTTCCCACGTACATACGTCATGACCGCCACCAGGAGACCCGCGACACCCCGCCCACCCGTCCGGTCCGTCAGTTTGTGCGGGCCGCACGTCCGCCGCCGCGCCTGCGCCGATTCCTCACGCAGCGGTCAGAGACGCCATCCCCTCCTCACTGCGCGAGAGAGCTGTGGCCCTCCGGAAAAGAGCATTTAGGAAATTTCAAGCCTGTATTACTGCAGAAAACGAACACGAAGTACGGAGAACTCGCTCTTTGGCTAAAACAATCATTGACAAAGCAAACAAAAGAATCTTGGCAGGAATTCTCATCTACCTTTAATCGATTTACCTCCCTTTCAAAAATTTGGACATTAATTAGATCATTTTCAAATAAAAGACCACCGGCATACAAAATCCCACACTTACACATCCACAACACATCTTACACGATCCCCCTAGAGGTGGCAACACAATTTGCTCAACACTACGCTAACATATCATCAACACAACAATGTACACCAACTTTTACTAACCAACTTAACGATCAATTTCAATCTCTTAATTTCGACTCTGACAACGTAGAAATCTATAACTCTCTTTTTACCAACTCAGAGTTAACATACGCTATTAGTAAATGTGGTAAAACTTCCGTAGGGCCAGATCAAATTGACTACTCCTTCTTTAAAAACTTGACAGACTGGTCTCACCAACTTACTAGCAGCCTTCAATACCATGTGGTTTGATGGCACTTTCCCTGAATCTTGGCATACTAGTACGCTAATTCCTATACTTAAACCTCGCAAACCTAAATCTTCTCCCGCTAGCTATCGCCCTATTTCTCTAACTAGTTGTGCATGTAAACTATTCGAACGCATGGTTAATGGACGCATCAGGACATACATTGAATCAAATAATTTACTTTCCCCACACCAAAGTGGTTTTCGACCTGGTCGCTCCACTGCGGACAATTTAGTTGGTCTTATCGACTCTGTCCAGCGCGGCTTTCGAGGGAGAGAGGTCACAGTTGCCCTCTTCCTTGATTTGAGAGCTGCATTTGACAGAGTCAATAAAACCGCACTTCTAGTAAAGGTCCATAAGGCCGGAATTCAAGGTCGACTCGCCAAATTTATCAAAAACTTTTTAGACAACAGAACTTTTAATGTAAGGTGCGGCAACACATAATTCTCCAAATCAAAATCAGGACCACGGTGTCCCACAGGGATCGGTCCTCTCCCCAACCCTATTTTTAATTATGATTAACGACATTTTCAGTAATATTAACAAGATCGACAAAGGTCTCAAATTTTAAATGTACGCTGATGACCTGGCGGTGTGGTTCTCGCACCCCAGTGTCGATCAAGCCAGCACAATTGTACAACTAGTACTCATTGATATAAAGGTATGGTGCGACCAATGGGGTCTGGAAATTTCTCCAAGTAAATCGGCATCCCTAATTTGTTTTTAAAAAAACTGCATATGTGGAACCCTACATTCCATTAGAATATAACATCAAATTATCCCTTTCAAGTATCTGGGAAATCATTCAAATCAAATCAGGTCAAATCATTCAAGTATCTGGGAATAACGCTAGACACTCGTCTCTCGTTCATCCCACACTTCAATGATTTAGTGCAGAGATGTACGCGACGAATTAACATTATGAAGTCATTGGCTGGTCGAGAGTGGGGCGCAGATCGTGCCACTCTCCTCCAACTATATACTTCCCTGATACGCCCAGTACTGGACTATAACGCATTCTTATTTGATGACATATGTTCCAAACAAATTAAAAAATTGCAAACTGTCCAAAACGCTGCCTTGCGGATCGTGACTGGGGCCTGCCGCACCACCAACACCACAAACTTACACATCGACACAAACATCCCCATGCACTCTGCCGCCGACGCAAATACACATTACTCAGATACTGCGCCAGAGCAAGTTCACACTCCACACGCCCAACATTCTACATCTTAAATCACCCCGCACCCACAAGACGACAACCACTACTACAAAAACGACACCCACTTATCAGTCACAGAATCAGACAAACACTCACACTATTCAACATCGCTCACATCAATTCACAATGCCAACGCCACCACTCACATCTCACTGGCTCGACACAACACCAGACACACACCGCCTCTTCACACACAACACAAACACAGTCACCGCGTCAGAGACACACACACTCTTCCACGAACACAAAGCACAACACAACACATACACATACATATACACAGACGGCTCACGGCGCGACGGCCGAACCGGTGGTGCATACTTCTCAAACACAGCTAAAAATAACTTTAGACTTCCAGACACAAATAGCGCATACACAGCGGAACTATCATCAATTTTATTAGCATTAATACACGTTAGAAAGGAAAAACTTAAAGAAGTAGTCATTTGCACAGACTCGTCCGCCTCGCTCTCTGCCATTTCCTCGATTAGTGACTGTAGAAATCCGATAGTATTTAAAATTAGACAGCTAATTAAGTATTTAAAAAGCAGAAACAGCAGTATTAAATTGCTCTGGATCCCAGGACACGCCGGTATCCCAGGAAACGAGGAAGCCGACAGACTAGCGAAATTGAGCCTAGAATTAGCTTCAGAAAACCATTTACCAAGTCCAGTAACAGACGTTTTAAATCATATAAATTTACAACTTAACATATTGCGCCAGCGCGAGTGGGACGCTGCTCCGCATTTTCATCTTCATCCGATCAAGCCAAAAGTCCAACATTTTATATCAAGTCACCTATTGTATTGTAGAGAAAAGGAGATTGTACAATTATCTACAACTGGTGAGGTCAGAAGTCCAGCGCTCTCCCCACTGAGCTACAGGGGCGGATTACCAATTACCTCATTGTTCAGGCACTTGGTAGTATGCATACTGAAAATTGAATTAAGCTTTCAGTTAATATGAATTTAAGTTGCAAAAATATTGTTTAGCTATCACTTACATTAAAATATGTTACACATTTTGAATTCCTTGAGTAAGGGGAAATGTCTTAGAAACGAAAGCCAAATCCATTATAGGGTAATTCTAACTTCATATTCTGTTAGAGACAGTGTTGGATTTTTCATTTCATGACCTGTATTTTTTTCATGTAATTTCATGTAATTGTAGAGAAAAGGAGGTGATATTGGCGCGCCTCCGCCTCGGTCATACAAAAATTACTCATTATTATATTATGGATAATCTCCCGCCACCAAATTGCCAACATTGCCCAGGTTATCCGCGCTACACAATTAAGCACTTACTAATTACTTGCCCAGTACACAACGATAAACGCCAGAACATTATTAATTACACACAACAAAATCGCATTACATTAAATCTTCAAACGCTGTTAGGTGATAATTACCCTGAATTGATAGGTCTCCTCTTTGAATTTCTCTACCAAACACGTTTAGTTAATCAAATATAACAGTTTTGTTTGGCCTAGCGCATTTTTGGCCCTCCGCGCAGGTTTTTTCCCCTTTGCCTTAGACGCTGTTTTTTTTATAAATTATTCAGGACTTTTCTCCCAGCTAAATACATCCCACAACCAGGTCTCGCCGAGGCACCGGAGCCAGGGAGACTGACAACAGTCTCCCGTTGTTGCAATGATGGCACCCCGGCTCCATCAACACTGACACTGTGTTCAAGTGTATGTGTGTTCGTGAGTGTATGTAATAAAATATGTATGTATGTGTGTCTCGTGTTTTACTTATTTTTGACCTTGAACGAAATACTTAACGTAATGCTAGCTAGATATTATATTATTTTTTACCTTGAACGAAATACTTAACGTAATATCTAATAATAAATAATATTATATTTACTTTGAACAATAAACTAACGTAAAATAGCTACCCTACTCCCTAGTTTGCTCCGGGTTCACATAAACCGGTTAACGTAATTCTTTGCCTGGCAAATTGCCAGAGGTAATTCCCCCCCCCCCCCGGAAAATGGCTATAGGCCGGTCCGGGGGAAAAAACGAGGACACCTGGTCTGTCGGTGTTGGTTTTAGCGTTTGCGGGGCGGCGCATGTTCCACACCCGGTGCGTCTTCGACTGGTATACCCATTAGTTGGGACACTGGGACGGTCGAGGACAACAGGACACTGTTTGCTGGCATCAGTGCCACTTCTGTTGGCATCTGCCGTCACGGCCCCTCTGTTTCCACGTGGCCGTGGTTTGACGTCGCGCCGATACGTGCATCAGCTGAGGCCTGCAATGATATGCTATTTGTATCATATATAAAAATAGCCCCGAAGGATATGACCTGACGCTTGAATTACCTAGCTGTACCTAATGTATTTGTACTGATGGGATTAACAAATTAATGGTTACAATGCAAGTTTTAGCGGCATTTGAACACACCAGTGGCGGATCCAGGGGTGGGTCACGGGGGTCATGACTCCCCCCCCCCTTGGGCCGTGAAGGGGTACCACCGCGCCGGGGCACCAGGGATTCGTTGGAGCCCCAGGGGTAAAAATCGGAAATTTGGGTGTCGAGGCAAACCTCTGGAAGCACGGTCAACCTACCCCCATTTTGTCCGACATCAAAATCTCCTCGGATCTGTATCGAACTCAGGGGGTACCCAATCGGAGGTGGGGGGGGGGGGAGTTGCCCGCCCTCCCCCCGTGGCGATGTCACTGCCGTGGGATCTACAAATATCCCAAATCCTGATATATTTTGAGATGAGAAATCCACAAAGATCCCAGATCCTGAAACATTTTACGCCGAGGGGATCCAGGAGGATGCGATCTTCAAGCATTCTATGCCGAGGATCCACTAGGATCCCAGATCCAACTTCGGGATACAGGCACTTCCAGCCGCCCGGACGGCGCCGCCGTGCCGTGATATCTGAGGCCTGTTCAGGCCATTATCAGTGGCCTGGAAAGAAAAGGTGCTGCCATCTACAATAAAGCTCGATTTCCCAGATGGCAGCACCAGGTGGGCTGGCGCGTAGAATGCGATAGAACACGGTGGATTTTGGTCTACTGATTTTTGGCAGTCCGTGGGTGGCAAAAAGCCGTTGGGCAGAACGTGGTTGGGCAGTGCGTGCGTTGGGCAAACAACCGTTGAGCAGTTAGCCGTTAGCACATATGGTTGTGGGCAATGTGTACCTTGGGCAAAACGTCGTTGGGTGGAACGTCGTTGGGCAGTAGGCCGTTGGGCAGTAGGCCGTTGGGTAGTAGGCCGTTGGGCAGTAGGCCGTTGGGCAGTAGGCCGTTAGGCAAAAAGCCGTTGGGCAGAAAGCCATTGGGCAGTAGGCCGTTGGGTAACGTGTCGTTGGGCAAAAAGCCGTTGGGCAAATGGCCGTTAGCACATCTGAGCATGTGGGCAATGCGTAATTTAGGCAATCTGATTGGTTGGGCAATCTGTAATTGGCAATATGATATGCACCCACCCAGTTCTATCCGTTTTTCTATTACTCTGAAGTCTGATCTCTAAAGCAAAGTATTTCTAGAAACTGCACAAGTATTTTGTATTCAGTTGCATCTACATGGTACTTAAACCGATTTTTCAGAGATTTCCACATAATTTTGATATTTGTATAATCTTATGGGTCCAAACATATGATATGACTATTTAATAACATTTGAAATGGGTTAAATGACTACTTTCAAAGAGTTTGACGATTATCTTGGCTAACGTGGTAGACTGAACAAATGTTTAGCCAAATCAGCAAGTAAATAACTTCCTTATATTGTCCAACTCTAAGATATATCACCTGGCGACGACTCTCATTGCAACAATTTTGGGCTAGCACTGTCAGCTAGAATCGATGCAGCAGTTGGCCGCCAGAGACCGCTGGTGAGCCAGGGTGTTATGACGTCGCAAATAAATGATACAAGTTAAACATTTCACGCTAAATTTGTATTTCTTTATAAATAAATAAATCAATCAATATTTAGTGGTATGATTTGCTTGCGACGTCATAGCACCCTAGCTCACTAGCGGTCCCTGGCGGCCAACTGCTGCAACAACTCCAGCTGATAGTGCTAGCCCAATTTTGTTGTTTTGGTGTACCCGGTGATATGGGTGGTTGTGAATTGGAATTCGTTCGATCGAGATACGCACAAAACTTTTGTGACGGGTGAACCAAAGCGGAAGTGAAGTGATTTAAACGGGTGTTGGTGTCGGTGGTTTCTCAAAGGAAGTGGTGAAACACACTGTCAGCTGCGCTGGTTTCGTCTTAATTGTGTGAGGGCCTGGCCATTTAGGTAACATTTAATAAACAAAATAGTTGGCTATTGGGACAATGGAAGCCATTGCCAGACACGATTTCACAGCGACAGCTGAAGATGAGCTTAGCTTCAGGAAAGGCCATGTTCTTAAGGTAAGTTAGCATCAATGTTGATTGGCTATGTGTCATGATTCACAATTATCTTGCCTGGTTCTCTTACCGGATGGGTTCCCATTAGTCAGAGAAAGGAAAATAAAGGGGATAGGGTAAAAGGAACCCTAGATGCGCCAGTTCTTTAAGTGTGTAGTCAATGAACCTAATAGGGCAGTTCCTAACCAGAAATTGGGTGCCTCCCAATTTGATTGGCAGTGCCAGCCATTATTCATGAGAACAACTTATAATAACTTACACATAAATATAGCCTAGCCTATGGATTTGAATATCATGCAAAATCGTACAGACGGTCATGTAGACCGGACTGCAGCATGTGCTTGAAGCATGAGGGATCAGGGACACACTGCAGCAGATGGTAGTGAGTTCCACATGGTTGTACAACAACCAGGAAAACACTCTGACATCAGTACAAGTGAATATAAGGAACACCTTGAAGCAGTGATCTCCAGTAAAAGATCCTCAGGGGATAAGCAAAATTTCCCATTGAAAATCTTCCAGCACAGAATTAGGTCAGCACGCAGTAGCCTACCTTGCACAGAGTAAAGGTTCAGTGCCTTTAAACGATCAGCATAGCTTAGGTCGCCTAACCCCAAGATGTGCTTAGTCCATTTCCTCTGTATGTTTTCCAAGACATGCAAGTCATCAAGGTAGCCAGTAAACCAGACACATAAGCAGTGCTCTATGATGGGTCAGATATGAGTAGTGAGCAGGAAGAGCATGAATTCAGAGGATCGGCAGACAGTGGACTTCTGCAAACTTTGGGCTAAACCGCCTGCCTTGTGGGCAACAGTCTGGATGTGCTCATGGCATTTCATATCTGTGTCTATATTAACTCCAAGGTGGACATGGGAAGTGGCTGGGTGAATTTACAGTCCATTAAGGTAATACAGAGGAGGTATAAGATCAGCACATTGTTTAGATAATCAGAGAACAGCACATTTCTTTGAGTTCATGTGTAGACCCCAAGACGCTGCTGTGGTATGCAGTAGGTCAATATCTCTTTGGGCATATGCAGTGGAGGAGTGCGACTGAGTGGGGGGCGAGGGGGGCTTGTGATTGACACATGCATACATACCTACCTTACCTTATCATCATTGGGATATAAGGCCTATGGCCTGTAGGAGTTGGGACCCGTTCTCGCCGAGCTCAATGGTTGAAGCAAATCTGAGTCGGGAAGCGGGAAGCAAATGGACTCCCAGTGTTGATCAAGTCTGTTTTTGAAGACGTAGAGAGATGCGAGCTTGCAATAACAGCAGGAAGCCCATTCCAGTCATTGACTGCGGACAGCGAACACGTTTCGCCTCACCCAACAAGTTGCATGTGGCTTGTGAAGCTTCAGAGAGTGGCCTCTTGTAGGACCGCCAGTGTTCAGAGTGAACAACTCAGTGGCATCCACATCCCCATGCAGCATTTGGTACATGTGGATCATATCCCTGCGTTTGCGCTGATAATAGAGGGGTGGTAGCTTCAGGAGTCGGATCCTCTCAGTATGGGCAGTGGCGGATGCTGTCCACCATACAGGACAAGGGGGGCTTGTGATTGACACATGCATACATACCTACCTTACCTTACCTTATTTTCGTCGGGATATAAGGCCTATGGCCTGTAGGACCTGTTCTCGCTGCCAAGAAATCCAATCCAATCGTTGTTGGCACCTGCAGTATATGCCTATGCAGCTCCCTTTTGAACTGCTGCAGGTTCGAGTCACGGATGTTTTGTGGTAAAGCATTAAAAGCGGTCACAGTGGAGTAGAGGAATCGCCTCCTCCCAGATACATTGTAAGGTCGTCCGCAAATATCTTGTAGGTACTTCGCAGTTGGGAGGCAACATTGTTAATGTAAATTAAAAACAGCAGGGGGCCAAGCACAGCCCTGGGGGACACCACTTACGTTTACACCACCACCACTATGTACGTTTCTGCATTGGCTGAGATAGCCTTACACACATGCTATCATTTTGCTATCAGTAAGGCAAGAAGAAATCCATTGCAACATATGTCTGTTAACTCCAATCAAGCCCAATTTAGCAATCAATAGGTCATGACATACAACATCAAAGGCTTTACTAAAATCAAACAGGATTACATCAGTTATGCCTCTCCTATCAGTATTGAGGGACATTGCATTGTAAACCAGCAGTAGTTGGTCCATAGTGGATCTCCTGGCTCTAAAGCTGTACTGATGGGAAGAGAGCAAGTGGTTAGTTTCAAGATAATTTAAGAGGTGTGAGCACACAATACACTCTGTTTTACAACAAACTGATGTGAGACTTATAGGTCGGTAGTTAAGCGGGTCATACCATTGTTTGTCATTGTTGGAACTTTGACATTTGTTGTTTCAAAGCAGTTTCAGCTAGTACCTATCATGTTGGTTTTGTCATCTTAGCAAAATTGTCATGTAGTTGAAGGATAAATAAAGATTGACAATTATTTGGGGCTTTGGGCACCTCAGTATATAATAATTTGAAGATCGCCTCAGTCACAGCAGACATAGTTTACCTCAAACGACGCTCCGAACTCTAGTCCAAGGTCTTGTCATTTCTCTCATCCGTTACTGCATTAGTGTCTATGGATCTTGCAACGCTTATTAAACTGCACGACTCCAGAAAGTGCAACGTCCAACCAGTGCAACGTCGCAAGACATCAGCGTGGACAGTGAACGTCAAACATTGGTAAAATACGACACCCAGGTTTCGCACCGTGGAAGACCCGCAGACAGTGGCGCCCATAAATTGAATGATAATCGTTGGCAGCTGCCGAAGATTTTGGCGCGTACCGATAACTATGAGCAGAGTTTTTTTTATATATTGATTTTCATTTTTCAGTCATATGGAAATAGTTCCAGTTTTGATTAACCAGGAACTGACTCCTGAGATGAGCAAATATTATAAGAACATTTTAAACTGAAGTTCCAAATAACAGCATGTATGTGATGCTCCAGCAAATGTCGCAGCTCTCCCGCGCGGCGGCATGATCCCAGGCCCGGCTGAGGCCGCCGCCATTCCGGCCTCTAGAGGCTGGCGTAAATACGCATGCGTAATACGATCTGCTCGAAGGCTCAGATTCGAATGCTGCCGCTAGGTGTCAGCCCAGGCACTAGATGGCGCCAGGTGTGACTTTTTGTTAAAAGCTGCCGGTTTTCTTTGCATAGCGAACTGTGACTAATCTGTATATAGTAGAGCTATGATATTGAAAGCAAAGTCTTTGATATAATTTCCGAACTAAAGAGTTGAGATTTTGGCACCGCCGGATTCAATGGAGACCAAAGGGGCACTCCCAAACGCCTGAAATCGGCCGTAAATTTGCTTACGTTCTGACATGATTTGAGAGAAAACCTAAGTAACTTGAACGGCTTATTTCATATTTGTTTCAGAATCTTAGGAACGTCATGAAAAGTGTGGGGGTGAAACTTCGATCTCGTCTTGAGTGAATCCTAACCCCCTATACACAATGTATTTGCATAGGTATTTGAGCTCCTCTCGTCTTGGTCTACCTTTTACTGACCCAAATTTTCCTTATTAGACAAAAATACATATGTTATCAATAATGCTGATCAAATAGTGGGGGCATGACCCCGCCCCCGTTCATACGCCTGTGATTTGTTTTAAGTTTGTTAACTAAACTCGAAAGTCGCAGCTGCTCCTCCGTTGCAACGTTTGGACTTGGGCCTCAGGTACTTTGAGGACCACGAGCCGCCCCTGGGTGTAGGTATTTGTATGCGCCACCATCATCATGAGATGTCTGGTGTTTCAGCATGTTAAACCTGATGGTAGTTTGCCCGCCTCTACCCATAATGGGAAGGTAATATTTTTTAATTGGTTTATTTCCTGTACAAACATGTATACTAGGCTGTGTCGTAGGGAGTTTTTGTCTCGGATCACGGTGCCCGTATGATATCAGCGTGCTCCATGCACCTGGAAACAATATGGCTCTATTCATTTCCCCTGAATTTCATCCCCCATCCGGCCGAGCGCCGGGGTAGATCTCGCACAATTTTGTACAGGGCTCAGTAGCGACGCCATGCGGTCATCCCCGGAACTACTGTACTATCTTTGCCTGCAACATCTGTAGCTACTCTACTGGTGAATGTAGATGTTTCAAACCAGCTTAACTATGCTCTAACAGTCTTGGCTATCACTGCATACACCATACACCAACACTTTCAGACAATTACCTATACTGGCCTATACTATACTCTACCTATACTCAGACCTAGTACCTATACTGGCTTTCAGATAGCATCAGCTGCCAATCTGCCCTAATTCCAGGCGTTCTAGCATTGTGGAGCATTGCAGCGCCACGCCTTGCTTACGCGAAACGCAATTTTAACTTTCAGCTTGCACACGGTTATGTAGATGGCACAGGCATCGATAGCATTCTTGATCAATAATGTTTGATTGTTTGTTATTATGTTTGTTGTTGATGTTCGGGGTCGAATTGCCAATGCATAGCCGCCACCTTGAGTGAAGCGCGCGCGATTGTGCTGCGCGTCATGGTTTACTGAAATCGGACAGAGCAGCCACCAAGATATACCGTGCCAAAAGGACAGGGCAATTGGGACATGTAGGCTTAGGTTGAGTCAGTCTCTATTGCTCGATGATGTACCTAGGCTATATATCGTGTGAGAACGGCGGAGACGCCCGGGCTCTGGAGTCTGGGCTGTGACGGCGCCTCTGTCAACACCGGTACGACACGAGTGGCGGCGTCTGCCGACTATTCGAAGCGATTGGGGGCAAGCCAGTACATTGGGTTGTTTGCCAACTCCATGCAAACGAGCTAAATCTGCGGGAGATCTTCAAAACCCTGGACGGCGCAAGACTACCGGCCCGCGGTCATTCACTGGCCCGCTCGGCAGGGCGGCGTCTGGACCGGTCAACCGAGTACCAGCCATCGAGTTCACCCCCGTGCGCGGCAATGTGTTGTAGATGCCGGACACAGTCATCGCCGATCTCAGCACTGATCAGCAAGTATTGTATGGTCTCGCCCTGGGCCGTGTGACAGGAGAGGTGTCCGAGGAGCTCGCCACTCGCAAAATCGGCCCGCTCAGCCATGTCAGGTAAAACCCGTTGACCGTTTTGGAGACGCTAGCAGAATATTAATTTATGGAGATTTCTTAAATAATCCTGCCATCCACCCTAACCGTAACAACCATCGCCAGACCCTTCACGCTTAGAACATTTGATCCCCAGCTTGAACAAAATATAGGAATGAAAAGCACACATCGGGTGCTGACTGAGCTCCTTATCCTCAGGTGGCTGACTCTGGCTGCCCTACTCCTCCGCCTGTACATCTCCACCTCCTCACCGTCCTCGGAGCTGGCCGACCTGGTCCTCTTTCCTGGTGAGCCACTATGTGCCGATGTAGTTTCACATCGTACCATTTTGTACCGGGCGCCTCCTGCAAACGATCATTCGTGCCGCCAGCCTGCTAGTAAGCCCGGCTGGGCATGACATCGCGAGCTGACCTGACATCGCGAGCTGACCTGCCGTCGCGAGCTGACCTGCCATCGCGAGCTGACCTGCCGTCGCGAGCTGACCTGCCATCGCGAGCTGACCTGCCGTCGCGAGCTGACCTGCAGTCGCGAGCTGACCTGCCATCGCGAGCTGACCTGCCGTCACGTCTGTAGGACGCGCCATCACCGCCGCCGCACCACCCTGTTAAGCCTGTTCAAATGGGATAATAACCGAGTGATTGTAGCCTCGCTCTATAGACCTCCGCTGGGATAATAACCGAGTGATTGTAGCCTCGCTCTATAGACCTCCGCTGGGATAATAACCGAGTGATTGTAGCCTCGCTCTATAGACCTCCGCTGGGATAATAACCGAGTGATTGTAGCCTCGCTCTATAGACCTCCGCTGGGATAATAACCGAGTGATTGTAGCCTCGCTCTATAGACCTCCGCTGGGATAATAACCGAGTGATTGTAGCCTCGCTCTATAGACCTCCGCTGGGATAATAACCGAGTGATTGTAGCCTCGCTCTATAGACCTCCGCTGGGATAATAACCGAGGCATTGTAGCCTCGCTTTATAGACCTCCGCTGGGATAATAACCGAGTGAGTGTAGCCTCGCTCTATAGACCTCCGCTGGGATAATAACCGAGTGATTGTAGCCTCGCTCTATAGACCTCCGCTGGGATAATAACCGAGTGAGTGTAGCCTCGCTCTATAGACCTCCGCTGGGATAATAACCGAGTGATTGTAGCCTCGCTCTATAGACCTCCGCTGGGATAATAACCGAGTGATTGTAGCCTCGCTCTATAGACCTCCGCTGGGATAATAACCGAGTGATTGTAGCCTCGCTCTATAGACCTCCGCTGGGATAATAACCGAGTGATTGTAGCCTCGCTCTATAGACCTCCGCTGGGATAATAACCGAGTGAGTGTAGCCTCGCTCTATAGACCTCCGCTGGGATAATAACCGAGTGATTGTAGCCTCGCTCTATAGACCTCCGCTGGGATAATAACCGAGTGATTGTAGCCTCGCTCTATAGACCTCCGCTGGGATAATAACCGAGTGATTGTAGCCTCGCTCTATAGACCTCCGCTGGGATAATAACCGAGTGATTGTAGCCTCGCTCTATAGACCTCCGCTGGGATAATAACCGAGTGAGTGTAGCCTCGCTCTATAGACCTCCGCTGGGATAATAACCGAGTGATTGTAGCCTCGCTCTATAGACCTCCGCTGGGATAATAACCGAGTGATTGTAGCCTCGCTCTATAGACCTCCGCTGGGATAATAACCGAGTGATTGTAGCCTCGCTCTATAGACCTCCGCTGGGATAATAACCGAGGCATTGTAGCCTCGCTCTATAGACCTCCGCTGGGATAATAACCGAGTGAGTGTAGCCTCGCTCTATAGACCTCCGCTGGGATAATAACCGATGCATTGTAGCCTCGCTCTATAGACCTCCGCTGGGATAATAACCGAGTGAGTGTAGCCTCGCTCTATAGACCTCCGCTGGGATAATAACCGAGGCATTGTAGCCTCGCTCTATAGACCTCCGCTGGGATAATAACCGAGTGATTGTAGCCTCGCTCTATAGACCGCTGGGATAATAACTGAGTGATTGTAGCCTCGCTCTATAGACCTCCGCTGGGATAATAACCGAGTGATTGTAGCCTCGCTCTATAGACCTCCGCTGGGATAATAACCGAGTGATTGTAGCCTCGCTCTATAGACCTCCGCTGGGATAATAACCGAGTGATTGTAGCCTCGCTCTATAGACCTCCGCTGGGATAATAACCGAGTGATTGTAGCCTCGCTCTATAGACCTCCGCTGGGATAATAACCGAGTGATTGTAGCCTCGCTCTATAGACCTCCGCTGGGATAATAACCGAGTGATTGTAGCCTCGCTCTATAGACCTCCGCTGGGATAATAACCGAGTGATTGTAGCCTCGCTCTATAGACCTCCGCTGGGATAATAACCGAGTGATTGTAGCCTCGCTCTATAGACCTCCACTGGGATAATAACCGAGTGATTGTAGCCTCGCTCTATAGACCTCCGCTGGGATAATAACCGAGGCATTGTAGCCTCGCTCTATAGACCTCCGCTGGGATAATAACCGAGTGATTGTAGCCTCGCTCTATAGACCTCCGCTGGGATAATAACCGAGTGATTGTAGCCTCGCTCTATAGACCTCCGCTGGGATAATAACCGAGTGATTGTAGCCTCGCTCTATAGACCTCCGCTGGGATAATAACCGAGTGAGTGTAGCCTCGCTCTATAGACCTCCGCTGGGATAATAACCGAGTGATTGTAGCCTCGCTCTATAGACCTCCGCTGGGATAATAACCGAGTGATTGTAGCCTCGCTCTATAGACCTCCGCTGGGATAATAACCGAGTGATTGTAGCCTCGCTCTATAGACCTCCGCTGGGATAATAACCGAGTGATTGTAGCCTCGCTCTATAGACCTCCGCTGGGATAATAACCGAGTGATTGTAGCCTCGCTCTATAGACCTCCGCAACACACCGCAGCAGCCCTCGAGGCTGACTTTGACACTCTTGAACAACATTATCAGCAGGTGCTCCTAAATTCTCCTGACTGTCCGATCGTTATCGCGGGCGATTTAAACTGTGATTTGTTGTCGACCTCGTCTCCTTCCAAGGCATGTTTACTTGAATACCTTGACAAGTACTCCCTCAGTCAGGTCATTGCTGTTCCGAGTTATTCATCTGGCTCTCTGTTGGATGTCATTATCTCAAACCGTGACATTGATCGTGGTGGTACCCGTTTTTGCCACTTTAGTCCGCATTATTTTACTCGTGCCTTGCTGTCTTTGCCTCGCCCGCGTTTTAAGCCACGTGTTATTGAGTGCGAGTCTTTTAAGCGATTTGACCTGCTAAGTTTCGAAACTGTACTGCTTGCCGCAGACTGGTCCGCCGTGTACTTGTCCCCGACTGTCTCCGATGCTTGGTCTGCATTCCTTGCCGCCTTCATTCTGGCCGTTCAGTGTCACGCGCAGTGTTGGATTTTTGTCACGCGCAGTGTTGGATTTTTCATTTCATGACCTGGTCCCGGAGAGTAAAAATACATAGGTGGAGAGTAAAATTGTATTGTCAGGCAAGTTCATATTTTCATTTTCGTTGTAATGATTTTACTTGGAAAGTAAAAAATCCTGATTTGTAATAGATATTAAATCATTGTGAGGAAATTGCAATAACAATAATATACTTATTCTCATAATGCCGAAAAATATTTTTAAAAGACAAAGTCAAATTAGATTTGATGGTCCTATCCAATGGTGAAAACCCGATCTCAATCGGAGCAGTGGTTGCAAAGTTATTAGCTTCCGAAAAGCGTCTTTTTGATTTTGTTATGGTGCGTTCTGATACGGGTGGTACCACAGCGCGTGACACCCGCAGACGTCAAAATGAACAAAAATAATTATTAATCAAAAATGGCTTGATTTGTCTAAGCATTCGTTGTTTTATACGCTGGAGCATGCAGGACGTACTCCCTTTTGGAGGATTCGAGAAAGGAGTTCATGTATAATTTAATAAAACTTAATTTTTATGCCATTTTTATGGAGGTCAAAGGACTAAAAGGACTGTGTGTTACTACCACGTGTGCTCCCGTACCGTTTCATATCTCAAACCTGTTTGAGCTATACCAGTGCGCGCCCGCTGGGTCATCGACCAAAAAGGCGTTTTACTGGTATTTTATAACAAAAGAGCTCATACCCAGTACTTCTTGTGGGTAAGCCAATTCCATTAATTGTACAATATCAAGTGACTTCAATGAAACACAGTCATCTTCTTTAGTTTAGTTTATTACGATAATCACCAACAGGTATAAATACCCACTGCCAGGTGAAGTGACAAGAGCTAAGAACAATAAATAAATAAACGCAGCACGTCACCTCGGCAAGCGTCACCACTTACTCTCCAGTACCTACATATGCGATTACACTCTTTTTTAACTTGCGCCACTGTGCAGCCACACATCGATGTCACGATTCGCGTCGAGAAAAGCATTGCAAGTCTTCGAAATGCGACAGAACAGTCCGTATTTGACCGTATTTACTCTGGCATACGGAGTATTAAAAAAATCCTGGTGCGAAGCAGCCGGGTTGCACAGCCAGCGGAAATTGAGACATGGTGAGTCGATGACGTGACGATGGACATTACGAATGAACATGATGTTCTCGTTGGGCTGCTCGAGTGCTCACTCCGGAAAAAAAAAAACTCCTTGAGCTCCTCGTACTGGAGTGTGGGCCCTGTCACTCGGCATCGAGCACACCAGCCACATCAACAATTTTATGCTGAACGCGCTCAATCCGCTCAATCGCTCATCCTTCGCTCA
>JAXIVJ010008738.1:0-10000 GCA_036785665.1 Chirona hameri | reverse complement strand
ACCCACACACCCACACACCCACACACCCACACACCCACAACACCCACCACCCACACACCCACACACCCACACACCCACACACCCACACACCACACACCCACACACCCACACACACCACACACCCACACACCCACACACCCACACACCCACACACCCACACACCCACACACCCACACACCCACACAACCCCACACAATACCCACACACCCACAACACCACACACCCACACACACCCACACACCCACACACCCACACACCCACACACCCACACACCCACACACCCACACACCCCACAACCCACACACACCCACACACCGTCTCACCGTCTCACCGTCTCACCGTCTCACCGTCTCACCGTCTCACCGTCTCACCGTCTCACCGTCTCACCGTCTCACCGTCTCACCGTCTCACCGTCTCACCGTCTCACCGTCTCACCGTCTCACCGTCTCACCGTCTCACCGTCTCACCGTCTCACCGTCTCACCGTCTCACCGTCTCACCGTCTCACGTCTCACCGTCTCACCGACTCACCGACTCACCGACTCACGCACTGATCACAGAGATGGCCTGTGTGGTTGTTGACAGCCTGTGTGGTTTGTTGGACAGCCTGTGTGTTTGTGTGGCTGTTTGTGTGTAGTTGTCTGGCAGACAAAGTTGGCAGGTGCTGGATGTGTTTTGTGTATGTGGTTGACTGTACCAAGATGATCATTGTGGTGTGCTACTGATGATAGGATTTGGCTTGGTCTATGTGCTGGATATCAGTGAATCAAGTGATTGGCTCGGCAACAGGTAGGATGGGCACAAACTAATATATATATAAAAAGTTGTAGCAGCGCTTTGGTCATAGCAAAGCCTTGGCTGAATAGTGACATTGTCATGCTTATTTATCTTTGCATATTTGTCAGCTTCACCACAGTTATTTGCATAACGTTTCTCTGTGTTACCATTCCCATCGGTGTTAGTTGGTGGCATGCTGTTCTCATGTTCTCACGCTTGCTACCATTTGACCTGCTTACAAAGCAGCTCATATCTTGTAAAAAGGCTTGCTATTACCCTTTGAACGGGCACTATGTGTCGTGTGTATTGCCGTTTCAGCTGGTACTACGCAGGATCACGCGGGCGGACGCAGAGAAGATGCTGATGAACAAACACCGAGGGCGCCGTTCGTCGTCGCGTCAGTGAAAGCTCACCGGCCGATTTCTCGCTGAGTGTCAAGTGAGTACTGGGCTCTGTCCCAAACTCATTCAGCGAGCCTCAGAGAGCGCTAATGTATACTGTGGTCTGAGGGTACTTGTAATCTCTGTATTTTGGTATCTGCATTTCCAAGGGTCCAGGACAAAACAAGATACGATGTATCGCACTGCTTGTCACGCAACTTTTTGTCTCCAGGACATGACTAGTATTTTTAGTGATGTTGAGAGGTCCGGCTGGCTCAGTTGGTGGCGCATTATAGCTCTGAATCCACGGGTTCTGGGTTCGAGTCGGCGACTGCACTGACGAGGACGTCATTCGGTCCCCCGCTTGGATCGGGCGTGAGGAGACTCCAACGATACATGGCGCAGCCGCATAGACATAAAGCCCCAGTACGTCCTCGAGCGATGGTGCGAGCCACTCCTCCGCTGCGAGCGAGGAGTGGTGGGGACGGTTCTGCTGTGCGAGCGGGGAGTGGTGGGGGACGGTTCTGGAGCGAGGAGTGGTGGGGACGGTCTCCGAGCGAGGAGTGGTGACGGTTCTGCGAGCAAGGAGTGGTCGGGGGACGGTTCTGCTGGAGTGGTGGGACGGTTGTGCTGGAGTGGTGGACGGTTCTGCTGGAGTGGGGGACGGTTCTGCTGGAGTGGTGGGACGGTTTCTTCTGTGCGAGCGAGGAGTGGTGGGACGCTCTGCTGGAGTGGTGGGACGTTCTGCCTGGAGTGGTGACGGCTCTGCTGGAGTGGGGGACGGTTCTGCTGTGCGAGCGAGAGAGTGGTGGGACGGCTCTGCTGGAGTGGGGACCGGTTCTGCTGGACAGTTGGTGGGTGACGGTTCTGCTGGAGCTGGTGGGACGGTTCTGCTGAGTGGTGGGACGTTCTGCTGAGTGATTGGGAGGTACGAGAATAACATTGCCTGAATGGTTGGGACGGTTGTGCTGGAGTGGTGGGACGGCTCTGCTGGAGTGGTGGGGCGTTCTGCTAGGAGTGGTGCTGGACGGTTGCTCTGAGAATGGTGGGGACGGTGCTGATTCTGGAGTGGTGGGAACCGAGCTCTGCTGGACTGGTGAGACGGTTCTGCAGGAGTGGTGGGGACGAGCTCTGCTGGAGTGGTGGGACGGTTCTGCTGGAGTGGTGGGACGGTTCTGCTGTGCGAGCGAGAGGGGTGGGACGGCTCCTGCTGGAGTGGTGGGACGGTTCTGCTGGGAGTGGTGGGGAGGGTTCTGCTGGATGAGTGGGGGACGGTTCTGCTGGAGTGGTGGGACGGTTCTGGCTGGAGTGATGGACGGTTCTGCTGGAATGGTGGGGACGGTTCTGCTGGAGTGGTGGGACGGTTCTGCTGTGAGTGGTGGGACGGCTCTGCTGTAGTGGTGGGACGGTTCTGCTGGAGTGGTGGGACGGTTCTTACTGAGTGGTGGGACGGTTCTGCTGGAGTTGTGGGACGGTTCTGCGAGTGGTGGGACGGTTCTGCTGAGTGGTGGGACGGTTCTGCTGGAGTGGTGGGACGGTTGTGCTGGAGTGGTGGGGACGGTTCTGCTGGAGTGTGGGACGGTTCTGCTGGAGTGGTGGGACGGTTCTGTTGGAGTGGTGGGACGTCTGCTGGAGTGGTGGGGACTGTTCTGCTGGAGTGGGGGGACGGTTCGCTGGAGTGGTGGGGACGGTTCTGCTGGAGGTGGTGGGATGGTCCTGCTGTGCGAGTCAGCCGATGCTCCGTTGGTGAGCAAATTTCGAGAAAGCGGACTGAGGTTTATCCCCCCATCCATGTCATGTCCGCCCTGGGAGCCGGCCTCCTCTGGCGAACCGCTCAGCCCCGCCGGCCGCCAGCCAGGCAGCGGAGCAAGCACCGCTGTTGTAACCACGTCCGGTCTGGTCAGCCAATGGGACGGGCTGGCGGGCTGTCTGCTTCCCGATGATGCGAACGCGTGTAGTCACTGCCGTCACGGTAGGTCTACTGCCGACGCGTGTTAGTCACTATGCCGACGCGTGTAGTCACTGCCGACACGTGTAGTCACTGCCGACGCGTGTAGTCACTGCCGACACGTGTAGTCCACTGCCGACGCGTGAAGTCACTGCCGGACACGTGTAGTCACTGCCGACACGTGTAGTCACTGCCGACGCGTGTAGTCACTGCCGACGCGTGTAGTCACTCGCCGACACGTGTAGTCACTGCCGACGCGTGTAGTCACTTCCGACGCGTGTAGTCACTGCCGACGCGTGTAGTCACTGCCGACACGTGTAGTCACTGCGACACGTGTAGTCACTGCCGACGCGTGTAGTCACTGCCGACACGTGTAGTCACTGCCGACACGTGTAGTCACTGCCGACGCGTGTAGTCACTGCCGACGCGTGTAGTCACTGCCGAGCCCCGGCCGCTGACCATCCTGGCCGGAAAGCCGTGTGGACACTGGACTTTGCACGGAATCACGCAAGCTGTGGGCAGCTGTGGCCCGCTGACACGGGATTCCGAGGAGGCTCGTGTGTGTGGGGAGGGGGAGAATCAAACGGAAGTCTCTGATATAGACGTCAGTAAGGCGAGAGGCGTGTGTAACACGATCGGGTCTTCGCGGACCGATATACCGCTACGCAGTTCTATGTGCAGAGCCCGGAACAGTGTATATTTGTACTGCAATGATGATGGCGGCGACGACTATCTGCCGTAGAAAATTACGACTTTAATAATGTTTTGGCCCGTTAGTGATTGCACGTTTCCTTGAAGAATATTCTCAGCTCTTTTCGAAGAGTTTCGCCTGTGCTATAAAGCATGATTTCACTAATTGTTTAAAGTAGAAGAAGGGCTCGTCATGTCGCGAAAACTCCTTGTTACATGCACTATGCTTACCCTTGTCAATCTACGAGCATTATGACAGCCTTTCCTTATCTTACCTATCTTACCGCTATGTTGGGTTAGTTATCTTACCAGTTTCAGCTCCTTTATCGTTTGAAAATTATTTCAATTATATTGTTGGAATATTATGTTTCCAGCGACGAAAAAAAAAGCACCAAATCCTGATCACTACAATTATCATGACTTTCTCTAGTCAATCGCATACACTGCTATCGTCTTTCGTCTACTAGTTAAACCTGCTCTCGTTTCGTCATCTGGAATCTGACATCAAATACTGAGAACCGAGGCTTTCCTGTAGCCTTTTTAGTAGTTTGCCACGGCAGCGATGTGGTCATGGGCTCGGCACCAGTTTCGGCACTCCCAAACGAGACGGTTTGTCACTGTCCGACCATCCATCTCCTAACGACACCCACGTGTACCAAGCCGGGCTGTGGGCACCGTCCGAACGGAGACACGTGTACCAAAGCCGGCTGTGGGCACCGTCCGAACTGGAGACACGTGAGCCAAAGCCGGGCTGTGGGCACCGTCCGAACGAAGACGGAACGGGGCTTATGGGGGATTATCCACCTGTTGTCGCTGGCGCCCGGGAGGTGCGTGGGGATACCACCTGTTGTCGCTGGCGCCCGGGAGGTGGGTGGGGATACCGCCTGTTGTCGCTGGCGCCCAGGTGGCGTGGAATACCGCCTGTTGTCGCTAGGCGCCCAGGAGGTGGCGTGGGGGATACACCTGTTGTCGCTAGGCGCCCAGTGAGGTGGCGTGGGGGATACCACCTGTTGTCGCTGGCGCCCGGGAGGTGGCGTTGGGATACCGCCTGTTGTCGCTGGCGACCGGGAGGTGGCGCTGGGGATCCGCCTGTTGTCGCTGCGCCAGGTGGCGTGGGATACCGCCTGTTGTCGCCCTTGGCGCCCGGGAGGTGGCGTGGGGATACCGCCTGTTGTCGCTGGCCGCCCAGGTGGCGGGGGATACGCCTGTTGTCCGCTGGCGCCCCGGGAGGTGGCGTGGGGATCAAAGGCTCCCGCGGCCGACGGAGTGAACTTTAAGAAAACGGGGGGGGGGGATACTGGTCACGGCATACGGCACTTGAAATGCTAGACGAACTTTACCGTTTGAAATGCTAGTACGGAACTACACATGGGGGGCTTTTGTTCATTGCAAAAACTCTGGAGAGTGATTCATCGGAGATTTTCGATTCCTGAATGTGTTCATGTCCTGTTATTCTTTGATTTGAAAGCATATGTGAACAGTTTCGTGTGATGGTGCAGCACGTTTTGTTGTCCGTTTTCCCGTGCGCTGATAGAGTCACGGCGGGTGGGCCGGGCCGGGCCGGGCCAGGTGACGAGTCGCCGGGACCGGTGCGCCTTATCACACACGATATCGGGATCTCCGGGCGCCGGTACCGCAGCTCGCACGGAGAGATAATATGCCCCACGCTGCCGGCCGGGCGCTGTGTACTGTGCTGCCGGCCGGGCAGGGGAAGCAGGCTCCGTCGGGCTGTGGCGCCTGAGGCACGCTGACGTCAGCTGAGTTCACAGCACTGCTCAGTGTGTGCCCGTGGGAGGCATTTGTGGTCTGTTTTCGGTCCAGACATGGCCGCAGCAAAGCGCCGGGGCGTGCAGTGTGTATCGCAGTCTGGCCAACGGGGCTCGGAGGGCCAGCTGTTGACATGCGTGTAGGTGGCTCCACCGAGCGCCGCGGCCCCGGCTTACTGCGTGTAGGTGGCGCGTGGTCTGACCTGAGGTGACGGGGGTCCGGCACCATGTGTGGGTGGTGACGTAGCGTGTGGTCTGTCGCGAGGTGACCAGAGCTTGTTCACGACGCCTCTGACGGACTGACTGCTGCCTGCTACTGCTGTCAAACGTATCGACCAACAGCGTGGACCAGTGGGGGATGGGATGTGGGGAGGGGTGCGGTAGTATACCGGCAGACCCTGTTGCCTCCTGTTGTCGCTGCTGCCGGAAAATCGCGGTCAGCCGGGCAGCAGATAACACAAATTGGCGCACACGGCAATTTCAAACGTGAAGCGTCATAAACAACTCAAGCGAAAAGCTTGGAAGATGCGAACATGGATATGCGTAAGTCTGCGATAATTTTAGTTTACTGTTTATGTTTGGGTATTAGGTACATAAGTCAGGCTTCTGTAGGAGCAAATGTATGGAGCAGTACGCCAGATATGTATCGTGAATCGATCGACAGCATTTGTCTCAAGTAGTAATCGCCGGCGATGACGTAGGTTGGTGTGTGCTGCCGGTTTGGGCCGCCGTGGGCCGGCCGTCATCAGGAGGTCGTGAACAAGGCTCAGACAGTGCGGCTGAGGACCTGCACGGTGGCTGGGCCGCAGGAGGTCGTGACCAAGGCTCAGGCAGTGCGGCTGAGGACCTGCACGTGTGGCGGGCCGGCAGTCCATCAGGAGGTCGTGACAAGGCTCAGACAGTGCGGCTGAGGACCTGCACGGTGGCGGGCCGGCCGTCAGCAGGAGGTCGTGAACAAGGCACAGACGTGCGGCTGAGGACCTGCACGGGGCGGGCCCGGCTGTCGGCAGGGAGGGTCCGTGAACAGGCTCAGACAGTGCGGCTGATGGACCTGCACGTGGCGGGCCGGCCGTCATCAGGAGGTCGTGAACAAGGCTCAGACAGTGCGGCTGAGGACCTGCACGGTGGCGGGCCGGCCCGTCAGCAGGAGGGTCGTGAACCAAGGCTCAGGCAGTGCGGCTGAGTGACCTGCACGGTGGCGGGGCCGGCCGTCAGCTGGAGGTCGTGAACAAGGCTCAGGCAGTGCGGCTGAGGACACTGCACGGTGGCCGGCCGGCCGTCATCAGGAGGTCGTGAACAAGGCTCAAACAGTGCGGCTGAGGACCTGCACGGTGGCAGGTCCGTCCTTCGGCAAGATGGTCGTGACAATGCTCAGGCAGTGCGGCTGAGGACCTGCACGGTGGCGGGCCGGCTGCCATCAGGAGGTCTGAACAAGCTCAGACAGTGCGGCTGAGGACCTGGCGCGGTGTCGGGCCGGCAGGAGGTCGTGAACAAGGCTCAGGCAGTGCGGCTGAGGACCTACACGGTGGCAGGCCGGCTGTCGGCAGGAGGTCGTGATCAGGCTCAGGCAGTGCGGCTGAGGACATGCACGGTGGCGGGTCCGGCGTCCGGCTAGAGGTCGTGTACAAGGCTCAGGCAGTGCGGCTGAGGACCCTGCACGGTGGCGGGCCGGCCGTCGGCAGGAGGTCGTGAACAAGGCTCAGGCAGTGCGGCTGAGGACCTGCACGGTGGCGGGCGGCAGTCGGCAGGAGGTCGTGAACATGGCATCAGACAGTGCGAGCTGAGGACCTGCACGGTGACGGGTCGCAGTCGGCAGGAGGTCGGAACAAGGCTCAGTCAGTGCGGCTGAGGACCTGCACGGTGGCGGGTCCTCAGCAGCACCCTCCCGTGGCAGTAGGCAGCAGCAGCAGCAGTAGCGCCGGTAGCCGGGACGTATGCCACCGTGGGCCGTACACAGTCAGTGTGGGAGGTCAGCTTGGCCATCGACCTAGCGGCGGACTCATTGTCTACCCTCTGCAGTAGGCTCGGCTGGTGGAACATACTGCGCTATGGACACTGCGGGAGGTATCTATATACAACAGCGTGATAACAGTCTGCTGAAGGCATTGGGCCCAGTGATAGACAAATGAGATATCGACTTAACGTTTTCGCCGCTACACGGTGACCCAGAATTACCCAAAATTTATTTTAAAGCGATATCGCTACCTGCACTGTATCCGCACGAAGCTGCGGTAGTCAAACTTTTATGAAATACCCCTCAGCAGTCGGACCTTGAACGCCACAACCATCCCGGAGGTCGGGTCGTGACCCGGGGTCAGGTGCTAGGTGAGTCAGCGGCGGGTGGGTGTTTTTCGTTTTGCGACCAAGCGCTAAACCGGTAACTATGGTCAAGGAGTACAGCCCTGGTTCTGCAACAGAGTTGTTGGCAGGGTTTTTGCTGACAGTCTCAAAACAGTGTGTGCAAAGCAGTTGGATATCATTCCGCACCCAACTTTACAGTGGTTGAGGCGTGCAAAGGCGGAGACGTCCTGGTCAGTAAGCCCGGTCGCGGCCGAAAACAAGCCTGCACGCGGTCGCCAAGAGAGTGATCTGCGAGACGGCTAACAAGCGCCACCAACCCACGCGGAAGCTGGCCCACCGCCCTAACCAGGGCTGGCTACAGCACATCCAAGTCATCTGTGCATCGCAATCTCCGCGAAATCTTAGATTGAGGCCTTCAAGCTGCAAAAAAGGCCGAAATTGACCGAGAAGCAGCACACGCGCCGCCTCAAGTCTCCAGAGATCATACAAACATTGGATCGAAACCGACCTGGAATCGCGTTAATGTGGTCCGATGAGTCCCCTTTGAACTTTGCCACCCCCTAATCGCCAAACGACCGTCAGTGTGGACGTCAGCCGGTGCTGATGTCCCGCGTTGAAACGGTCAAGCACCCTGACAAAATGTGCCAAGAGTGGGACTGGGGGAATGATACGCCATTGTGCTCTTTCTGAGCTGCACGTGGTTCCCTCAAAACCCACCATAAATGGAGAATACTACCGCGATAAAATTATGGCAAACAGAGGAGCTGATGCCTTGAACCGGACGGGCCACAGACCGGGTCGTTTTGAGAGAGAAAGTTTGTGGAGATCAGATCCGGAGCCATCTTCATGCAGGACGGTTGCCCCCCTCATACGGCCCAAGCAACCAACAATGGTGCAGGACAAAATTATCCAGGATTTTGTGGAGAAAGCATATGACCTGGAAATAGTCCGAACATAATCCAATAGAAAATCTCTGGATAATCAAGCACAGATATTGATCAAGACAAACCTGCCACCAAGCATCAGTGAACTTGTGCAACAGCTGACGCGGGCATGAGCTAGCATTTCTCCGCATGTGCTGGCGATGCCGATATGCCAAAGCGAACGCGTCACTGCATTGCTGCTAAAGGTGGCTATGTTGGTAAATAAGACAAAGTATCATTGTCTTCTCCTTTGTTTTAGACGTCAAAGAGCAATGTTCGGGTAATTCAGGGACACCCTGTAGGCGGAAGTTTTACAGACGTGGCCTCATCACGCTATTGCACGCTGAGGGGGAGGGTGTTACGGTCCTTCCTGTCCTACGTAGGTTAGGGGAAGTAGGAGGGGTCAGATGAGCTGGGCGCTCATTCCCCGGCCATCTCAGCGCACTGAGAAGATCGCAGCGGGCCATGACTGGTTAACTTGCACTTATTGGCGGGTAAGGTTGCTGAATGCGATACAGCCTGATCTGTGGTTACTCTGTTGTGGTATTTTTACGTCATGTCGGACGCCCGGTGGCGTTTTTGCGTGTTACGGCATATGTTGCTAACTGGCACGTAGCGGTGAGGTCCAATGACCTCACCGCTACGTGCCATGTATACGCCGGAATGTCCCAGAATGCGCTTTTTTCTGACTAAGGTTACTGTTTGGCTTGTGTTGGTTATATGCGCTCTCATCATCCGCAGATTCATTGGAGCACCAACCAGATCAGAATATTGTCCCAATTACAACCATTGCTATATTCCGTCTTGCAAGTGATGGCGTTGTTTGTTTTTGTCACGATGGACTATCATTGCCAAATCATGGCAATCCTGTCGGTTGAGAGCCGGTTGATTGCCGAGCCATTGACTGTGGCAGTGACTCTGACTGCCCAGTCTTCAGTGGCTAGCATTGGCAAATTTGGGCGGAAAATGACAACCTATGGATATTATTTTTCCTCTCTTTTTCCCAAGTTTTCCTCTTAATTTTTCACTCCTTATTCTAAATGTATTGGATATATTTGAACTCTATACCGATTTATGGATGTAATGATAGGACAAGACTCAAAATTGATAAGACATATTAAAATTGTCATAGGTAATAACTCATTCTGGGAGCGGGTAAATGGACATTGATAAAGCCGAATCCATGGCTTTGGTTGAATTTCCACTCTGTATGCTT
>JAXIVJ010008737.1:2500-54106 GCA_036785665.1 Chirona hameri | reverse complement strand
TGGCTGGTGGTAGTGGCTCTGACCGTGGCTCCGCTCGTGTTGATGTCACGTCACTTCTCACTCTGCCTCACTTTGGAGGTGACGGATCCGTGCGGAGGTTCTTGGATGATTATGACCGGTATGCTCGTATTCAGGGATGGGATGAGGAGCGTAAACTTGATGTTCTGCCTTTGACGCTGTCCGGAATTGCCCGTGATGCATTTGATGGGTTGCCCGATACTCAGACATGTTCTTTCTCTGGTGTTGTTGAGGGACTGCGGTCAGCTTTCGCCAAAGCGTCTGTGACCGACTATCATCTGGCTTTGCGTAATCTGCGCTACAGAGCCGGGGAGCCCCTGGATGCCTTAGTCATTCGTTTCAAAAAGCTGATGAAACAGGCCTTCCCATCGCAGGTGGACCTTACTCCACTCTTGTTCAGCCATTTCCTAGCCACCCTTCCGCAGAAGTACTATGCTGCAATCATCGCTGACGGTGTCTCCACCTTTGATGCTGCAGTAAGCAAAGTCCGGAACATTCAAAGTTCCAAGGTTTTCGCGGGTGCTAGCTCGTCGACCCAGTCTGCTCAGTCTCAGACTGGCCCTTCCCAGTCAACTCCTATGAGTCACCTGGCCCCGGAGCCTTCTCTGGTTGACGCGCTGACTCGGCGGGTTGCCGAGCTTGAGGCCCGCTTGGAGGCGGTGACCAGTCCGGGCCGGACCCCTCCCGCTCCTGACAGGCGTGCGAGTGGTGATGTCGGTTTCCCTGTGGCTATTGCTGTGGTCGTGCCGGCCACGTCCGTAGCAGGTGCCGTCTGCAAAGCTGTAAGTGTTTTGTTTTTGTGTGCGGTGGAAATGGTCATGTTGCCAGGGTGTGCCCACACAACGGTCAGGAAAACGGTCCCGGGTCCGGTCGTCAGCAGGGAGGCAACGGTCGGACCCAGTAAGGGAAGATGAGAGGACAATCCACATCACTGACTATGCGCATTACTGGACACGTGTCTGGTGTCAGGTGTGAGTGTCTGATTGATACTGGCAGTTCGATTAGCATTTTGCATAGCTCACTGCTTGATGTGCTCCCGAATGTGACCCTGAAACAGACCAGTGTGACGGCAAAGACTGCGTCAAAAGAGGAATTGCCTTTGTTGGGATGAGTTGTTGTGCCATTCCAAGTCGGTGGTGTGACGCATCCCCTGCCTCTCTTTGTGTCTGATGCGATTGATGTGCCATGCTTATTGGGAGTCGATTTTCTGCAGCACTACCCGTGCGTCATATATTTAAGTACCAAACGTCTTGTGTTGGCACCCACCATGTCTGTCCGCTCAGTTTCAGCGCAGGCAGTCTGCCTGGGCCGTGTGTCTCTGAGCTGTGACCAGGCGATTGCATAAAGACATAAAGACATAAAGACATAAAAGAAAAGTGCAACAAAGAGCCTCTTGGGCCCATCCGAGGTTGCACCCCACCCCACCCCCCCCTCCACCAGTCTCGCCCCTTCAAATCACCTTACTCTACCTGCATAAAAGAAGGCTAATCCCACGAGTATTTATGAACTAATCCCTTCTCTGTAAAGTATTTATCTAATCTAATATTGAAGGAAGCAAGTGTCACTGCATCAGCGACATCCCCTGGTAGCATATTCCAATGTCCTACAACCCTTCTACTGAAAAATGACTGTCGTAGCCTAGTCCTACTTTGTTTCATAATGAGTTTATGCTGATGACCTCTACCTCGATTTTCCCTATTGAACTCAAACATACCCTTTAAATATCCAGAATGCTGACTATTTACAAATTTGAAGACTTCAATTAGATCTCCTCTTAGCCTTCTATATCTAAGTGAAAACATACCCAATTTCTTTAATCTATCTTCATAAGGTAAACTACCAAGACAATTAACCATTTTTGTTGCCCTTTTTTGAACTCTTTCTAACAACCAGCAATCTTTCTCATATGTTGGAGACCAGGCTTGTACACAATACTCCAAATGTGGTCTAACGTATGCACAATACAGTTTTGTTATTACCTTTTCACTCTTGTAGGAAACATTTCTGTTAATGGCCCCTAGCATTCTAAGTGCCTTTTTCCTAGCTTCTACAACCTGGTCTGACGCTGATAGTCTATTGTTTACCACGACACCTAAATCTCTTTCCTTTTCAATCTGCTCCATTTTCTGCCCACCCATTTCATACCTATGTTTACTGCTAACCCGTCCAGCGTGCATAATCTTACATTTACTCAAATTGAATTTCATCTGCCATGCTTCAGACCACTCAACTAGCTTGTCCAGATCTGATTGAAAAACATCCTGATCATGTTTTCCTCTAATAATCCTGACAACTTTTAGATCGTCTGCAAATTTCAAGACTTTGCTGTCTATACTGTTCTCAATTGCATTCACAAATATTATAAAAAGCAATGCACCTGGCAGTGAGGTGATGCTGAAAGGTTACGTGCCCAACTGTGACTATGTCGGCCCCGCACTGATCGAGCCAGGAGAGTGTCTGTGCGGTGTTGAAGTGGTGCGCGCTGTGGTGAACGTTGACCGTGCCCGTGTGCTTGTGATGGTGCGGAACGTGACGGCGGAGCCGGTCACGGTCTTCAAAAAGCGTGACTTGGATTCAGTTGAGGTGGGCTTTGTAGAGCAGGCGCCAGAGTTCACGGCTCCCACAGAGGTTGATGTGGTGAAATTGACTAAGCTGGATCAGTCCCTTCTTACAGATGACCAGCGCAAGAGAGTGCACAAGCTGTTGTCGAGATATGCGGACATGTTTGACGGCCATATCGGTTATACCGACGTTGTCACTCATGAGATTGACACTGCTGACCACCCACCCATTAGACAGGCTCCCAGACGTGTCCCGCCACACCTTGCAGCCGAGGTTAAGGCGCAGATCCGAGAGCTGGTGGACCAAGGGATTCTCGAGGAGTCTAACGGAACCTGGTCGTCGCCCATTGTGATGGTGAAAAAGAAAAGTGGGAAGTTTCGACTGGTTGCCGACTTGAGACGTCTGAATGCCTGTAGCGAAGTTCCCGTGTACCAGATGCCGCGTATTGATGATACGTTGGACGCGCTGTCTGGTTCGGACACATTTTGTCAACTGGACATGAACAGTGCGTATTTTCAGATTGGTGTGGATGAGAAAGACAGAGACAAGACTACCATTACAACTCCATACGGATCGTATCGTTTCAAACGTATGATTTTTGGTTTGGCAGGTGGACCGGCAACCTGTGCTCGCCTCCTCGACCGTGTACTGGGAGACATCACGCCTCAGGATTGCGTCCATTATTTCGATGATATTGTTGTCCATGGTAGAGGGGTGGAAGATGTGTTGACCAAACTTGACAGGGTGCTGCAGAGGCTTCAGAGTGCAGGTCTGACACTCAATTTGGAACAGTGTTCGTTGTTATGCAAAGAGGTAAAGTTTCTGGGACATGTGGTGTCGAGCAAAGGCATAGCAACTGATCCTGAGAAGGTAGCGAAAGTAGTAGATTGGCCTAACCCTCGGATAGTGAAAGAGCTGTCGAGTTTTTTGGGACTGGCCTCGTATTTCAGGAAATTTTTGCGTAATTTCGCCGAAATAGCCGCTCCTTTGTTCCATCTGACGCACAAAGACTCAGAGTTTCAGTGGTGTGACCGAGAACAGAGTGCATTTGATCAGCTGAAGTGTGCGCTAGCCAGTGCACCTGTTGTCACATTTCCAAGGTTTTCAACTGGCGCTGGCAGGTTCAGGCTGGACACTGATGATTCTGACGTTGGCATTGGCGCCACCCTTTTCCAGGAGCAGGATGGTGAGGACAAAGTGATTGCGTTCGCGTCCCACAGACTGTCCAAGGCACAGCGCAATTACAGTACGACACGAAAGGAGTTGCTGGCTTGTGTTGTTTTTGTACAGCATTTTCGCCATTACTTACTCGGTAAGCACTTCGAGCTGAGGACTGACCACGCTAGTCTGCGCTGGCTGATTAATTTCAGGAACCCCACAGGCATGCTGGCGAGGTGGCTTGAAATCCTGCCCGAGTTTGACTTTGAGATTGTGTACCGGCCGGGTTCTGAGAATGTGCCGGCTGATGTGATGAGCAGACGGCCACCTGTGACGTGCGACGCAGACCCAGACGTCAGGTGAGAGAGTCCAGAGAGGTCCAGAGTCCAGAGAGGCCAATTCGTGATCGAACGGGTTCCTGCGTCACGAGCAGGACCAGGATCCTGTGATAGCAGACATCGCGTGACACCTGTCTGCAGGTAAGCGACCGAGATCTACAAGTGTAGTGCCTCGCGCGGTGACACTGCTGCGACAGTGGCACAGTCTTAAAATACTTGATGGTGTAGTGTTCCGTGTGTATCGAGCGTGTGCAGGCGGAGAGGAGCAGTTGCAGGTGGTCGTGCCACAGCAGCTGATACCCGGCGTGTTGACCTCGCTACATGCTAGTCCAGCTGGAGGCCATTACGGTGCCGAGGCGCTGACGGCGACCGCCAGACGTGAGTTTTGGTGGCCCCATATGGACGAGACTGTTAAAGATTTATGCAGCCAATGTGAACGCTGTAACACTCGTGCTACCCCTGTGCCACGACCGAGGGCACCAATGAGCGAGTTGTACGCGGAGGAACCACTTGAGACTGTCTCGATCGATTTTCTGTCTGGGCTCCCGACCACGGCACAGGGTAATCGCCACTTGCTAGTGGTTGTTGACCATTTTACCAGGTGGTGCGAGGTGTTCCCCAATCCTGACATGAAGGCAACCACAGTTGCAGACGTGCTGGTCAACCAGTTTGTTGCTAGATTCGGCTGTCCGAGACGCATTCACTCTGATAACGCTGCCAATTTCACAGGAACTTTGATTGTGGAAATGTGTCGTCTGTTGGGCATTGATAAATCCAAGATTTCGCCTTACCACCCTGAGGGTAACGCAAAGTGTGAGCGCATGATGCGGACGATCTTGAGCATGCTTGCCAAGTATTTGAACGGTAATCATGATGACTGGGACGCCCATCTGCCGCTGCTTATGCTGGGGTATCGGGCTAACGTGCATTCTTCGCTTGGTCATTCGCCTTATTTCATGCTCTTCGGAAGGAATCCGACGATGCCTGCTACGCTCCAATTTCAAGTTCCATCAACTATGACAAAAACTCCCACTGTGACTAAGTACCTCGAAAAACTAACAAAGCGTCTCAAATTAACTCATGACATCTCGATCCAGGTGTCCAACAGCCGACATCAGCGCAACAAAAAACTGTACGAGAAGAAGCTAACACAGCATCAGTTTGAAGTAGGTGATCCTGTTTATTTGTTCAAAAGTGTGGTACCGCGTGGCGAATACTACAAGTTTGTGAGACCCTGGAAGGCAGCAATCGTGACTGCCAAGCTGTCTGACCTCAATTATAGGGTTCGTCTGCTGGGTGGCAGAAAGCCGGTTATTGTTCACCATAACAGGTTGAAGCCCAGACCTGACGGCCCTATAGTTCCAGTTCCGACCTGTGACCTCACGTTTTCAGCGCCAGAGACTCCGGCCGAGTCGCGAGATTGTCCTGCGGATGCCGTTCTGACTGACCTGGCTGGCTCAGCGTCGGCGGCAGGGTCTGTGAGCGTGTCTGTGTGGCCCACACAGACTGTGTGGCCCGCGCCGACTGTGTGGCCGGCTCGGGTTGGTGATGACTGTGTCCCGTCCGTGCCAACTGTGGAGACTGTGCCAGCTGTGATAGACTCGTTTCAGGACCCAGCAGAAGTCTGCGACAGTTCGCTGAGCGTGACTGACAGTGATGTGCTAACGGGCGAGTCGGTTACTGGAGCCGAGTCCACCACTGGAGTCCCTGCCAGTGACACTGCAGTCGCTAACACTGCCTAATGCTCTTGGTGTGTCCGAAATGACTGAAGCTGTACCTGAGTTCGGTACGAGTTTGGCACCTGTACCAGCGCCGCGACGGAGTTCTAGAGTGTCTCAGCCCGTTGATCGATTTGTTCCCACATGATGTGACTGACGGCGCAATTACCTTGTTTCTGTGACCTTTGTCATGCCCTTTATGATGTGCCTGTTCGAAGTCGGTCGTTGTTTGGATTTGGTGTGCTGTAACTGAGGCATATTGACGCGTTTGATACTGGTGTGGCATCCATGTGACGTCTAGGGGCCACGACGAAGTTACTTGGTTCCTTGCTAACGGGGATAATGCAGAGCACCATTAGCGCGAAGATTGCAGCTTCTAGATGGGACCCACCGATTCATCCTTTTCCAACAACCATAACCGCCTCATCATCAGGCCAGAACACAGCAATTTAGTTATGTTTGTTTTTGAGCGCATAAAGGCACCAGGCAAACCTCTGCTTCTTTTGCTGCATGAGGGTGACGTATTTTGTGTCTATTGAATTTGCTGATCTATTCTGATTTGTGCTGCTGGCTATCGCTTGGGTGTAATGTAATAGTATCGTGCCGTTTGTAATCCCCGTCGCGAGAGCTGCCCGCAGTGTTGCGGCTGCTGAGCTGGTTGCTGACGTCTGCTGGAGTCTGCTGCTGATCCGTTGCTGATCGGCTGTCTGCTGACGTCTGCTGACGTGATTGATGCTGCGATGCCCTGGGGCGACGGATGCGCCTCACCGAGCTGCGCTCCAGCGGCTGGCGCAGCTGGTGCGCCTCTACTCACCTGCGCTGCAACTCGCCGAGCTGCACTCCAGCGGCTGGCGCAGCTGGTGTGCCTCTACCGATCTGCACTGCGCCTCGCTGCTCTGCGCTGCGACTCGCTGCTCTGCGCTGCGCCTCGCTGCTATGCGCTGCGCCTCGCTGCTATGCGCTGCGCCTCGCTGCTCTGCGCCACGCTGCGCTGTTCTGCGTTCCAGCTGCGATGTCTCCTCCGCTTGGATGTTGCCGCTCTGTCACCGCCGCTTGGTGACGTCGCTCCGGCCTTGTGACGGTCCTGGCCTGAACTTGGCGATCGCTGTGCTGTTCGCAGATTGTTGCTCGGCGTTTGCTGATTGTGGGAGATTAATTTTGTGATCTTGTGAATTTCTTCTTTTTTTGGCGCATCGAGTATAGCCGGGGTCAGGCCGGCGGCCGGCGTTCGCCGCCCGGCGTTCACCGCCCGGTGACTGCGCGTTGCGGGTTGCCTGCCTGCCGAGGGCAGACGGGCCGCGACCCGGCGCCGGCTGGGGTCGCGGGGCGCATTCGATTCCTGTCCGTGACCGCGCGAGCTCTGCGCGCGTGGTTCCTTACCCGCAGCGTTGTTGCTCGTGTCAGCTGTGACCGTAGCAGGTTGAAGTTAATATAAGTTGAAGAGCGACTAGCAGTGATTGTGGAGATGAGACTAGACCAGTCTACACATACATACATGCATACATACATACATACATACATACATACATACATACATACATACATACATACATACATACATACCTGCCTGCCTGCCTGCCTGCCTACATACATACATACATACATACATACATATATACATTCATACATATATACATATATACATATATACATATATACATATATACATATATACATATATACATATATACATATATACATATATACATATATACATAATACATATATATATATATATATATATATATATATATATATATATATATATATATATATATATATATATATATATATATATATATATATATATATATATATATATTATATATATATATATATATATATATATATATATATATATATATATATATATATATATATATATATATATATATATATATATATATATATATATATATATATATATATATATATATATATATATATATATATATATATATATATATATATATATATATATATATATATATATATATATATATATATATATATATATATATATATATATATATATATATATATATATATATATATATATATATATATATATATATATATATATATATATATATATATATATATATATATATATATATATATATATATATATATATATATATATATATATATATATATATATATATATATATATATATATATATATATATATATATATATATATATATATATATATATATATATATATATATATATATATATATATATATATATATATATATATATATATATATATATATATATATATATATATATATATATATATATATATATATATATATATATATATATATATATATATATATATATATATATATATATATATATATATATATATATATATATATATATATATATATATATATATATATATATATATATATATATATATATATATATATACATATATATATACATATATATATATATATATATATATATATATATATATATATATATATATATATATATATATATATATATATATATATATATATATATATATATATATATATATATATATATATATATATATATATATATATATATATATATATATATATATATATATATATATATATATATATATATATATATATATATATATATATATATATATATATATATATATATATATATATATATATATATATATATATATTATATATATATATATATATATATATATATATATATATATATATATATATATATATATATATATATATATATATATATATATATATATATATATATATATATATATATATATATATATATATATATATATATATATATATATATATATAAAATCGCCGGTGTCTGCGACATCCAAGGCCACCAAGACCGCAATGGTATGATAATAAACTAATCAGAACGTTCAGTACGGTAAATAAAGGACTCCACTTGTTTCTCATCCCAATTAGCATCCTTCTCGCATGGCTGCATTCCACAATTAATAGCTTCTTCAAAATACTAGTTTTCTGTTAAAAAATGTATGGCTTATTCAGAAAAGATCAACAAACAGTCCAATGCTTCATTCAGTGAAAATAATTCGGTTTAGGAGATAATTTAAGAAGGTTTCAGCAGGGTGTGTACTGTGCCAGGGTGTACAGCCTGCACCCAAATGTTTATGTTGAAGCCACCATTGGAGAGGTGCACGGCGATGCAAAAAAACAGTCCAATATTCTCGTGAATTCGAAGTACTGCGAACGCTATAGATGAGATAATTAACCATTCTTATTTATTCATCAAACTTTGACCCAAACTTATTCCTTTAGTAATTTGAAAACCACGACTTTATAACAGAAGGTGTTGCACTCAGGTTCGCTTGAAATCGGCCGTCATTGCAAGGCATTCTGAAGGCAATAATTTAAGCAACTAGACACAACGTTTTTTTTTGTGTGCTGAAAACTACTGTATAGGCTTTGAAAACTAGGAAGAACATCCTGGAGTAGTATTTATTTTGCTCATGTGAGGCTACGAGTTAAGACTCGTAATGAGCATAAGATTGAATAGTTTAGTTGGGTGGCATTTGGTTGGCGTTGGGTGTATTTTTTTCATCCTTCGGAGGAATTTTGCTGCGGGATGATTTTATGGAGACATATGATGCGCAACTGTTTCGAAACCATATGCAATTTGGCGTGTCAGCTGCCGTAATGGAAAATGTATCTTGGAGGGATGTAATGCTTTTAGACTTAATTTACTTTGGTTATAGGTGGATGTTGAAAAAGAGGTGTCAGTTGGCCTGTCAGGTTAATGCCAATTTTATTGTAGTGCCTGTTCGATCTAGGTCCAAGAGAGAAGCCAGACAGTGTTGTATCAGTATTGCAACGATGAACATCTTGACTTTCCTTCCTTTCAGCCCAGCTAGTTAACCATTTCAATTTCTTATTTCATTACTTTCAGGTAGTATTGATTCAATGGCTGATTACCTAGATTAATACTCAAATCTATGCAACCTGAAGTGTCCCCCTATCTCTTTATTTCTGTGAAACTTCACTCCACACTTTGCAGGTGTTCGCTCGCAGCTGAACTCAAAATTGAAATACAATTCACAGTATGTTTATTTATAGCATCATATCCACATTATAGCATCACTTAAACATTATTAATGTCAATTAATATCCATCTTGTCATTTTGCAATTCAGAGATGTGGGCCTCGTCATTAACAGGGCATGTGCATGGTTCAACATGATCATTTGTATGATGTTTATCTTTAGTTCCGTGAGATGCAGGAAACATCCTCCACGAGATGCAGGATCCAGGATGGTAATTAATGGATAGCTTGCTTGAGGATTTCGACGGGATCTTCTGAAACAAAGTTGTTTTCCAGGTCAAAGAAAGCATGCTTTGAAGTTTGAAGCTCAGACGGAACATTTAACCAACAAACAAATCACAATGATTGATTGAGATGAGAAAAAAAGGAGAAAACAATAATTTAAAGATGAGAATATAATTGTTGATAGGTGGTATTTTCCACCAATTTACGTAGCCGCGCCTCTGTGCACAATATGCCTGCCGACACGGTATGTTGCACTGACGGGTGATTGGGTAAAAGGGGGTGGAGGTGAAAGGGAATTCAACTAAGAGGAGATCACTTTAACGAGAGATAGCAAAGTTCTCAGATGTATGGACCGGTGTCGGTGGGAGTAGTTAGTTCTGAAGGAGAAAGTTGTGTTTCCAGGATAATGGGAGTTAGATGATGATGAGATTTGTTTTTGAAAGAGGGTCCATTCCGCGATACCAAGAAGTGAGCTGGATCGCGCGCAGTAAGTCGCGAAATACTGGCAGGTGCTCAGAAGAGCCCGGTAACGCCAGGTTCTGGGAAACCAGGAAGGCCGGAATGGCCATCCGCCTCAGATAAATGTCGTAGGAGGAGTCAGAGTGCTGAGGTGGCGACGTGTGCGGGCCGGAATGGCCATCCGCCTCAGATAAATGCCGTAGGAGGAGTCAGAGTGCTGAGGTGGCGACGTGTGCGGGCCTATATGGCCATCCGCCTCAGATAAATGCCTTAGGAAAAGTCAGGGTGCTGAGGTGGCGACGCGTGCGGCCGAAATGGCCATCCGGCTCAGAGAAATGCCGTAGGAGGAATCAAGGTGCTGAGGTGGCGTGGATTGGCGATTGGAGCACCACGGGGCGCAGTAAGTCGTTGATCCCAGCGGTAGTGGGCGGAAGGAATGGACCCAGACAGAAAGGCATGTGTGACGTTATAAATAATTGAATTTGGATTAAATAGTAGTAAATAGAGTAGAAAGTTATCCATTGCGAAATGCTGAATACATCGGAGACGAAATTCGCTCAATGAACCAGCTTTGGCCCTGGTGCGTTTCTGGCGTAACACTACACACCACTGGTGGGGATAGGAAAAGAGGGAGTGGCCAGGAAGACAAACCTGACAGTTTACTACAAAGTATGACAGAGATTGATGATTGAGTGAATGCCTGGGGAGAGTCTGAGTGTAAGGGTGTACGTCTGCTTTAATTCCAGTGGGAGTTGGTCCTCAGCGTAGCGTTGCACAGGGTATACAAAAAAGGGGCATGGAACTGCTTTCGAAACTCACTGTGATAGTTTGGGAGACAAACCGTTGGAGACATTATGTAAGGAGGAGCCAGAGGGCCATTGGTGCCGGCTCACGAGCAAGGAACCCGGACCTTATTCACCGGACCAATTCCCTATTAACCCGCGAAATTTCACCCCCTCCCCCCACCCTAACCGTGCAGTGACCTATGTGCTCGCCGATGATTGACCTGCCTCCAAAATACAAATGTATGTACGGGTCTAGTTCGATTATGCATTTGCAACCACGGAAATGAAATCACTCGCAAAAGTTCGAAAATGTTGCAAATTGTTGAAAATTGTTGTAAGTAGCTCTAATTGTTGCAGATTGGGCCGGAGAGCCTACAAATTTATGTCATTTCATTCAGCGACCAAAAATTCACCAGAAAAAGAGTTATCGATTTGTTTTGAAAAATGTTGCAATGTTGCAAGAAATTGCAGAAGAAGAAAAACCCGTTCCAAATACTGCGAGTTTCAAACCGCTCAGTCAAACACTGTTGGTGTGGTATTACCATAAATGTTTTTGAGGGTGGGGACACTTGACGTGACCTGGCGATCTGACCTGAGAACGTCGCCGTTTTTCCGCTTTCCCCGAAACATACGTATCGCCCCGATTATGGGGGGGGGGGGGGGGGATCAAAATTACTTCCTCCACCAGATCTAAGGTTAAAAAGTTAGAGCCACCACTTCATATTTCCTTCACTCTGTTTCCTTCCGTCGAGTGCCTTTCAAATCCGTTGCGTCATTGGAAATCCGTTTCGTCATCCGTTTATTGCTAGAGTGATGACCAAAACACAAATTCATCGAGAACAAACATGGATCGAGCACCGGGCGCGGGAGGAGTCAGTGAGATCCACTCTCCTTCAACGGGCGCGGCAGGAGCCAGTGTGAGACCCAATCTCCTTCACCGGGCGCGGGAGGAGCCAGTGTGAGACCCACTCTCCTTCACCGGGCGCGGGAGGAGCCAGTGTGAGACCCACTCTCCTTCACCGGGCGCGGGAGGAGCCAGTGTGAGACCCGCTCTCCTTCACCGGGCGCGGGAGGAGCCAGTGTGAGACCCACTCTCCTTCACCGGGCGCGGGAGGAGCCAGTGTGAGACCCACTCTCCTTCAACCGCTGGTCGGTGCAGGATGTCCTAGTAACATCGACTGGAGAAGGCGAGACAGCGGCAGCGCTTCTGCAGAGCGTTGCTGCGTCACGGGTACACTTCGTAAGCAGTCGGGTCCTTCCATCTGGAAAGTGGTGGTACGTCAGTGATCATATGTAAATGTATTAGCGCAGCATACAGTGTGATGAGCAGGATCATGCTGATCATGAGAATGTGTGATTAACTATCAGCGGTAAATCATACAGCTGTGTCAGATGTTATGGGGAAGTTCTCTCATCCAATGCAATCCAACCAAACGCAATCATTCACGTTAGTTCTTCACATTCCCGCATGATAGATCGAACAGTTGCTTTTACCCCCAACCTGCTCGGTTACTTGACAACTGTTGTCCAATCACCCTCCCCGATAACCCCCAGGTCCACCGAACACCCACCGAACACCGACCGAACACCCACCAAGAGCAGTGGTCGAGCAGCCACTGAGCACCTACTGATCACTTACTGAGATCAGTGGTCGAGCAGCCACTGGACACCTACTGATCACTTACCGATAGCAGTGGTCGAGCAGCCACTGAACACCTACTGATCACTTACCGAGAGCAGTGGTCGTCGGTCGGCGGGCGCGGGCGCTCTAGGCCTTCTCCTGGTTAGCGGTTTCGGCTGAGGCGGTGGATGCGGTGTCGGCGGCGGCTGACTTGCTCTTGCCGTCGTTCTCGGCACTGATGCACACCCACGGCATGTGCTTGCGCAGCGCGGCCCGGTAGCGCGGGTGGCTGAGCGCATACACCAGTGGGTTGTACGTGCTGACTGCCTTGGCGAAGAGCGCCGGCAGGGCTGAGACGAGCGGCGTCACCATCATCTGGTTGCCCGAGATGCCGATGGCCGTCACGATGCAGTAGGGCGTCCAGCAGACCGCCCACACGGAGATGTTGATCAGAGCCACCTTAGCTATGCGGATCTCGGCCGACTGTTTGTCCTGGTCGGTGTTGCTGCGCAGGGTCGCCACGTTCATCTTCTTGGCCTGCTCCTTGAGCGCCTTCTCGTGCTGGAACACGGCGTTGACGATGTGGTAGTAGAAGAAGCAGATTAACAGGATCGGGAAGATGTAGAAGAAGATGATGCAGCACCAGATGTAGGCCGTGTTGATTACGCCCGTGTCGAAGTAGTCGAACGTGCATGAGTCGAGGATACCCTCCGGCACGTAACCACCGATGCCGAAGAAGGGCAGGATCGTGAAGCCCACGGTGTACGCCCAGACGACGATCATGATGCCCAGCACCTTGCCGACAGTGAGCGGGGCAGCGTTGAAGGACAGGACGATGACGCGGTAGCGGTCCCAGCTGATGGCTACCAGGGAGCAGATGCTAGCCAGGCCGCTGACGGCGCCGAGGAAGCCGGACACCTCGCAGACGCGCGGCCCCAGCTGCCACGCACCGCCACTGAAGGCGTTGTAGATGAAGACCGTGTGGTTGGTTATGGTCATGATCAGGTCGGAGAGAGTCAGGTTGATCACCAGCATGTTGGACGGCGTGCGCAGCACCTTGTCCTTCAGGAACAGGTACAGCGCCGTCATGTTGCCGAACATGGAGATCAGGACTGAAAGGGTGAAGAGCGGTGGGTTGTCAATGAAGAGTCTTCAGGATATTGAGTTCTGTTCGCCTATATTCTCTACATCGTTGAGTGAGCACACTGTATATGACGTCTGCATTGTGCACTGGTACCTTATTTTTGTAAAACAACTTCTTCATCTTTAGTGATCATGTTATGGCAGTTGTTGCACTTGCAAATCCACTATGATGGATAATAAGAAAATTAAGGATTAGCAAAAAACGATTGGTCAGAATGAGAAGGAAAAACAGTAAAAGGAAAGGAATCTGTCCGCAACGCAGCAGGTAAAGTGAGTCTTGAGTCAAGGGTGGACGTGGAATAACAAATGAAACAGGACATTCATATACTCATGCATTTGCTCACGAATCATTCCATATAAATGGCTTAGTGTTCGATTCGAGTGAATGGGATACAAGTTGGGCGATAAAAACGAAAAACACGACAGACAATTTACAACACGCTTCGCACACAAGGAATAATGGTACGAACATAACAAAAGTACGAAGATAGGCTTTCACACACTGTCGCGTCTTAATTGCGCTTCTACCCTGTTGTGCAAAAATTTATCGTAATGCTACTATGAAATTAGCCAAATAGATGTGATCCCAAGACAGCTCAATGATATTTCAACTTTGAATCATCAGCCATCATAATCAGGTGTGTTTCTGTGTCGCTTATATTTTATACTTCGAATTCTCCTTTTTAGTGAAATCTGTTTTCGCCTTAACCCTCGCCCTATGGGAGCTTTTTTCCCCTTCGCCCTACAGGGGGGGGGGGCGCTGACAAGCCCCCCTGTTAACTTTCAAACTAAGCACCTTAGAGCAATGTGGTAAGAACCTGCATTTTGCCTGTAATGAGAGGAATCTAACACTATGCGATTTTTCGGTTTCAGGTCAATGGGTGACCTTCCAGGTCAAGTGAATGACCTCGGATTTACAACGTCCAGAATAGCGATTTTGGTCTTCAGAAAACCTCAAAATTAGATTTGATAAATGTAAATAAAAAAGCATGTTCCTATACCAGTCTTGGATCAGAAATACAAAAAAAGGTAATTATGTGTTCGTTTCTTGTCAAAATAAGTCAAAAAAGCTCTTAAAAAACATGACGTCATGAGTTTCTTACACTTAGGGAACCATCACTCAGTCAAAAATGAAGATATTGTTTTAAAACTTGGTGTGGGTATTGTCCATTCTCCGTTCTCTGACATATATTCCGGTTGTTCTAACATCTTCAAAAATGTTGATTTTGTGGGGATTTGTCCCAAAAAATCAGTTTTTTGTTTAATTGTAGGGGTCAAAACCCCCAAATTTTGAAAATCCAAGATAGCCATTTTAAAGAAAATGCCATTTTGTATCTTTGGTGAATTGCGTTTGCAATGTCCCTTAAAACTCTGTTTTCTACAATTTTTCAAATATTTGTCATTTTTCCACCAACATGACGTCATCAAACCATGATTATCTCACAAACCACTTCACCAGTTTCAATTCAATTTTTACACCATGCGTATGATTCGTGTGACCTCAGCTCCTGAAAATGTGAGTGAGATGCGCCCCAGGTGAAACAAGATATTCAAGAAAAACCTCAGAGAAGCGGCTGTCGGGCCATCTATTTTTATAATGATATACTCACATATGAGGCCATGTAGGGCGAGGGTAAAGACTGGCAAAGCACAATTTCATGCTCATCACCAAACCTAACGACCGGTGCAACAAAGTCACGCCAATCCGTGAAACACTATTATGAATCCCTGCACACCTCCCGGTCCGAACACCCAACTATGACCGCCACACGGCTACTCACAGAGGACGACGTAGACCATGCCGAGCATGTAGTGCCAGAGCGGGTTGACCGGCGCGAAGTTGTACCAGTGCTTGGGGATGATCTCGAGCATGTCAGCAGGAGCAGTGTCGGGCACCCGGGCGTTAGGGTCGAACATCCAGCCGAACTTCCCATCACGTTCAGAGACCGCGAATGCCTGCCGACGCAACAGATACGGTGGGTTAGCGGCCGTGTGTGTGTGTGTGTGTGTGTGTGTGGGGGGGGGGGGGGGGTGATCTGGTCACATGCAGAATAGCAGCCCTGCAAACACATCAGTTGTGTAGTTTTACGGCAGGCTGCCACAGTTTCAGTACCGTGGCTAAGGAAATCCCTCAGACCTGTGTGATTCAGGAGAGCCCATTCAACGCTGAGAGGGTCTGAACTAGTGATGTCACTTTCAGAAAATTCCTGAAACTTTACCAAACCGATACCAATTGCATGGCAGCTATGCTGACCGAAAACCAAACTGATTTTTCCCAATCTGAAAATGACCTATTATTGACCGATTTTAAATATTGTTGTAAGAGGTTGACAAACGAAACTCTGCTGATGTATGCACATTTTTAGAGAAACATCTCAGTAATAGTATCGATGATCAGAATCCAAATTAAATGCCTCACATTCTCATTTCAAATTACGAAAACCTGCAAAACATGCCCAAATTCCTGGAAAAACGTGGTCAGGCTGATGTATGTCGCTGACTTGCTTGACCGATAAAATACCAAGAATTTGTTGTCTGACCGACCAATAACCAATTGGGCATAGGTATTTTTTTGGTATACCAAAATTTTGGTTACCGAATGACATCACTAGTCTGAGCCCGAGGTCCGCCGGACGGAGAACCTCGTGCCTTACCGCCGCGTGGAAGTCCGCCATCCTGTCGCCTGCGGGTCTACTGAACACTGCTCCTGCCACTGACTGTCTGGTACTGCTCGCTGAACGCGCCAGCCTTAAGTAGTGCCCAGCAGGCTAAGGCTGCCCCGGTGGGGCTTCTCAGCGACCTTGTTCGACGCACCGTAATGTTTCACCTCCGATGCACGGGGCCGGGCCGCCTGCCCTCCTCCGCCATGTCGCTGATCTTCAGCGGTATCTTTCGATGCACGGAGCCCTGATCTTCAGCGGTATCTCATGAGTGCTGACATTCTCAGAAGAGCGGGTTTGAGTACAGTATGACAGCTTTTAGCCTGCATGGTGCTGGAACGCGAAAACTGTCCCCTCCCCCGCCAGCGAGTATTTGGAATAGCTTGTGCGGAACCAGACATTTTTAGTTTACATTTTTCGTAAGTTTTCATACCTGATTTTGCTCGCATCAGGAGGCAATAATCTAAAATAAAACAGGCCAAATGCTCTTTAAAAAGGACTGACATGAACTTAGCTTCGCAGATATTTACACACAAAAAGACAAATATAAAAAAGTGTTATTTATAACTGTGAAGCTGAACACAACTTTTTGATTGAAATATCGGAATGAAAATTCGGACCGACAAAAGCTTAACCCTATTTGTAACAGGCTCCTGGCTACCCTATTAGTAACAGGGGGGGGGGGCGTATTCCGCCCACCGGAGATCTCGAGATTTACCGGTCTGATTTAAAAAAAATGAAACGGCAGTTGGTTCTCCTCAACACGATCTACATTTCTAAAAAAATGAAAAATCGACATTTTTGATAGGGGGGCAACAAGGGGGCAAAAACTACCAGTTTTAATGGTATATGTGATCCAACACCGCTGTCATGTTTATAACCCGATTTTAACTCCTTTAAAGGGACATTCCCACCTTAACATTAGTTTTGAGTTGAGATAGCCAAGTTAGTGGCCATATAGCGAAACTTCGGTAGGTAACATTGAAAACAAACACAGTTATCTGGTCCAAGAGAAATGAAATTGTGATTTTTAAATTTGGGCCTTAGTAAGACCCACCCTTATATGGAAGTTTGGACCGATGACGTTAGCTCTTGTTATGACCGGGTGTACTTGTTTTAGAAGGAAACCTTGATTTTCTATGAACGCGATGTTCGATTGTTATATCAATATAGGCAAAATATAGGGCCAAGGCTGTATAAACCTATAGGGCCTTGGATTGTTCATTGATATGTCAACATTTGACCAGTTTTAAGATTAAGTCAATAATTTCCGTTTAAGAGCAATCAGGTATGCCTCGAATTCGCTGTGTTGCGTGTGGCGAATCAAATATTTCTGCTACGGTGTTCAGGTCAAGGTGAATGCGTCATGCTAAATTGCATTTACAACAGGTTCCTATTTTCCTATCAACGTATTTACCAGGGAAGTGAAGGGTAATCTAAGCCTATGATGATGACGGATATCTGTGCAAACAAATTAAGAGTGGGAAAATGTGCTATATGCCATTATTTGAAGATTGAAAATAAAGGTTTTGGCACATTATACAAAATTGAAAGGAGGAAATTTACCTTACCTTCATTAAAAGTATTTCTGATCTATAACAGATAACTTGGCTAGCACATCACACCAGTATGTCAGCATGACAGTTGATAAGTTTCAAAAATTATTCAGATTTTATTTCTGTTTGCCACATGCAAACATGTTCAGACACATGCAAAGGGGCGGGGGTGACTGGCATGGTGATGACGATATGCCAGCGATACGGTGCAATAGACGGTTAACTTATAATGATATACTCACATATGGGGCCATGAGAGGGAATACAATCATTTTGTTTGCAGAAGTGCGCTCAGGAATGGAAGAAAGGGGGTCATATTATCGCAAGGAAACTAAGATGCATGGGCCTACAATGACATAACATACTGCAGTTTTCGGATGAGACACGCACCACAGGGTGCTCTACGAATGATTATGAGATAATAGGCGAGTCCAGGTAGGGTAAAAAGGGGGTAAACAATGTGAATTCAAATTGTAAGTGAAATAGTCACTGTTGACTAGTTAGTATCATAATAGCGGATAATATACTTATCAAAAGGTCTTGCGCCTCCCTAGTTTGGAACCTGGATGCGCCTATGATGAAGTACAATATGCAAAAAAGAACTATCTACGATCAGTAACTTATTTATAGCGCTGGGTAGCAACATGCCTGTGGTTAATATTTTTTCCTATTTGACCTTTCTTTTTCGCTAACCTGGTAACGCCTATGTAAAAAAAGAAAGATTTATGACTGTTTTGTCTAATGTCACAATAACATACCATTTCATTTTGCCGGAGGAATACTCTGATACGTTTCTTAGGGAGTACTCCGCTACAATGAAACATTGGAAAGTTACAGCAAACGGTGCTGAAGCCCGTGAGGTTGACATACGCCACCAGCAAAGGTCCTGGGACGCAAGCATCTGCGAGAAGCAACTGAACAGGCTACTACAGAACTCCAACCAGTTCGACATGGCACGCCTCCTGAGTACACGGAGTCCAGAGAGTAGAACCTGGATGCACGCTCTTCCATCTGCCAGTCTGGGCACACTTCTGGACAGGGACACGCTGCGCATCTTAGTGGCCCTGCGAGTAGGTGCCGACGTCTGTATTCCTCATCGGTGCAGATGTGGCGGACAACAAAGGTTACCACGCGCTCACCTGTCGCCTGAGTGCTGGACGACACCCTCGTCACACGGCCATGAACGACGTCATCAGACGCTCGCTGCAAGCTACCGGGCTACCATCCGTGCTCGAGCCGACAGGAATCGACCGCGGAGACGGCAAAAGGCCGGATGGTATGACCATCTTCCCCTTCGCTTGTGGGAAGAGCCTCGTGTGGGACGCTATGTGCGTTAACACCTACGCTGAAGCGAACATCGGGCCAGCAGCCACAGTCAGTGGAGCCGCAGCACGAGAAGCCGAGGTCAGGAAGCGGAAGAAGTACGCTGATCTCGTGCAACGGTTCCAGTTTGAGCCGATAGCGTGTCTGTGGCGCCTGTGGTCCGACTACCAGGCTCTTCATCAGACAGCTAGGTGCGAGGCTCAGCAACGCGTCTGGTGATCCTCGTGAGACGGCGTGGCTGTGGCAGCGATTATCATTGGCAGTAGTGCGCGGTAACGCCGTGTCTATCCATTCGATAGCGCCTAAGGTGATTCTCCTCTGTTCGGATGTTTCAAGTCGCACCTCTTCTGCCATCTCCACGCAGTCATCATCCCACAGGGACACTCCACCCCTGGTGCTGTCGTCCGAGTTCCGACCGGAAACAAAAACAGCTGCCTCCCAGCACCGGGCGGTGCTCCTGTCGGAGCCCGCTGCGGTGCCGTCCGCTGTCGGCTCGTCCTGCCGCCTACGGCTCAAGAGTTCCGGCGAGGCTGGCGACGGCGGCGGCGGCAGCCAGTTCGCCGCTCGGCCGCCGGGCCTTACTGGACTGAGAAACATCGGCAACACATGTTTCATGAACTCGGTGCTGCAATGCCTGAGCAACACTCGCGCCCTGCATGACTACATTATGCGCGACGAGTACGCCTCCGACATCAACACCACTACGTCGGACATGAAGGGGGCGCTGATCAGAGCTTTCGGCGCTCTGATGTGTGACCTGTGGCGGCACTCAAACGAGTCTGAGCGGGTGCTGACGACGGCGCCGTTCAAGTCACAGATCCAGCGGTTCGCGCCACGCTTCATGGACTACCAGCAGCAAGACGCGCAGGAGTTTCTCAGGTACCTGCTGGAGGGTCTGCACGAGGATGTAAATCGCGTTACCAGCCGGCCCAAACCTATTACTACCGACATCGACAATAGTCTCAGCGCCAGTCAGAAGTCAGTTGAGGCCTGGAAGCGCACCCTGCGTCTGGAGAACTCAAAGTTAGTTGATCTGTTTGTCGGCCAGCTCAAATCGACGCTGATGTGCACGGTGTGCGGCCACGCGTCCGTCACGTTCGACCCGTTCTGGGATCTGAGCATACCGATCCCGGCCAGGACGAGCCAGGTGCAACTCCAGGCCTGTTTTTACCTCTTCATAAAGGAGGAGGTGCTCGACGGAGACGACACGCCGACGTGTTCCAAGAGCCAAAAGCGGCAAAAGTGCACCAAGAACCTGTCGATCCAGAAGTTCCCGCGCATCCTGGTGGTGCACCTGAAACGTTTCTTGCCGCAGGAGAGGTCCCACAGCAAACTCAACACCGCCGTGGACATTCCCGTGACCGGGCTGTACCTGTCGCCGTACTCGGCTGACCAGACGCTCTGCAGGTACAACCTGTACGGCGTGGCCAACCACTCCGGTACGCTGGTCTCCGGCCACTATACGGCCTACTGCAAACACCCACACACGGCCGAGTGGTACGAGTACAACGACACACGGGTGCGTCTGGTCAATCAGCGCAGTGTCACCAGCTGCGGGGCATACGTGCTCTTCTTCGAGCTGGCCGGCACTTCCCACATTGAGGCAGTCTGCCCATCGGACACCGTCTAGTCCGCCTAGATTCTCTGGGCGGGGTCGCCACCGGACCGCTGTTTGCGCCGGCCTGAGGGTTGTAGTGTATTGCCATCCATTAATGTGTACACAAATCGCTTTTCGGATTGTCATTGTTGCTTTATATAATATATTTTATCAGATATGACAAAATATATATCGATTCCCATTAAAGGACAATGCCACCTTTCTGGAAGTTGTCAAATATACGCCGGTTGTACCCGAAAATATGAAGTAAGTGCTGCTGAAAACGATGGTGATATTTTTTTTAATCGAAAACGACACTTAACTTGATAAAAATTAAGTTGTTTAAATTTGGGATGATGACGTCATATTGAGCTCTAGAGAGCTATACAGAAATCATTTACGCTGCCAAAATATGGCACAATTCTTTTGAGACATTTCTGGCGCTTTAAATACAAAACAAACCAAACCATTGAAACGTATGCGCCTTCGTACACCACCGTCAAACTAGGAGCAGATTTATTGAAACTGCAGTTTGATATTTGGGTTATCTCGATTTCGCTGAAAATCGGTACACTGACCATATCCGATACGCTGATCACGAATCCAATGTTTTTAGTCTGGGATTTTTCATATCTTACGAAATACGGACGGTCATGCTACATACATACGAAGGTCCGCCGGGGAATTCCGATTTCGCTTAAAATGTATCCATAGACCATATCCGATACGCTGGTCACGAATCCAATGTTTTTGGTCTGGGATTTTTCGTATCTTACGAAATACAGACGGTCAAACATACATACGAAGGTCCGCCGGGTATGTAGATTTCGCTGAAAATTGGTCCACAGACCATATCCGATATGTTGATCACGAATACAATGTTTTTGGTCTTGGATTTTCGTATGTTACGAAATACGGACGGTCATACATACGAAGGTCCGCCGGGTATGTCGATTTCGCTGAAAATTGGTCCACAGACCATATCCGATATGTTGATCACGAACACAATGTTTTTGGTCTTGGATTTTCGTATGTTACGAAATACAGACGGTCATACGACATACATACATACGAAGGTCTGCCGGGATATCTCGATTTCGCTGAAAATTGGTGTACAGACCATACTTAGGACGCTGATCGTGAATATCGTGCTCTTAGTGGTGGTATTTTGCGTTACTAAGGAGTTACGAAGGTTAGTAATCTTACTTTTGATATTCTCGGGTGTTTCGTTTTTTTCTTAAACCTGGTGTACAGACCATACTTAGGACACTGATCACGAAATGTTCCGTTTGATATTCCGGCATGATTTGATTTCGCAGAAAATGTAATGATTTCTACTTTTTATTTTCGCATCTCAGTGCAGGAAACAGTATCATACACCATATTGCCCCCGCCCTTGACTAGCCAGATACAACAACCTGATTAACTATTATCAAACCGAAATGTGTTTCCTTGACAAATAATGCGACAAAATGCATCATAGGGTTACCAAAACCACACGACAGTGTCCGTATTCATCCTTTACCGAGCAAAATACAAAAGTACCGTACAAAACAGCAGGCGTCATCCAGATTCTTTAAATGAGAACGATGTGCTTCAGGCAAAAACGCAGTCATACAATGGAATCACATTAAGTGTGATATATACCAAAGCAACCTCTCTGACCAGCATCGGTCGACTAGCCAGGCAATTCACGTGACACAGCCTCCATCACCCACAACATGACGAACGATTCAGTCGGAAGGCGTGTCAAAGAACGCAAACGGTGAATACCGTGTTTGAACAGAACAGAACAGATGTATTCAAATGAGGTCCAGAATGACGTTGGTTTTTCACTCATTCACGTTGAATAAGTAAAACAATGGGAAATTGGATCACAATACACTAAACGCAAACGCATGCACACACATTCACTGATTCGCATCCATAACTACATAGCCTAAAGCGACTTGGCCCCGACCGCTTTACATCGGCCTGAAAAGATGGCATGCCAGGCTCAACGTACATGTCGTTCATCAGTGACACACCGCGATAACAAAGGCGCCGTTTCCCTGCCTCCACACGAATAGACGGGAGGGTGAACATGTCGGCTCGCCTGGTGTTGTGGTTGTGCCGGTGGCGGGTTCGCGGTCCGACTGTCTGTAGGAGGCTCTCCGGCTGGCCTGACACGATTGTCCGCTCAACTGCGCACACTGTGTGGTAAGCCACCAGCTGTTTGGCCGTGAGCCACCCAAGCTGTGATATGGCCCCGGACACATGGTCACTGCGCCTCTTCCCTGTCACAACGCGTGCGCAGAAGTTGACAGTCGTATGTACACGGTGTAGCTGCGTCTCGGTACAGGACCCACACACCGACAGTGGACAGTGGTTAAGTCAGTGGTAAACGAAGTGCGCTGCACATGCTCGTTGCGCACACAAACCTTCATCACCGACCGGTTGCCGCATGTAAGCTTGTCATTCAAGTGCAGTGACGGTAATGATATAACACTCTGACGTGGCACGACGGGTGCGGGTGACCGGCTTCTTGGTCGGCCGGGCGGAGCGCGCTGCGTCCGACCTGCGCCGTGTTCGTGCCGGGGCCGGCGGCGGCGACGCGTCGTCGTTGTGGCTGCGCAGCGCCGAGCGCCGTGTGCCCGGCGGCGTGGTCAGCGAGGAGCGCAGCAGGCGCACCTGCTGGCTCCACTCGCCCGTTTTCAGGCGGACTTTCTTCAGCAGTTCGGCGGACGGACTGCGACGGACGGCGGCCAGCGGGCTGGGAGCGCGTACCGCCGCCGGCGGGGCTGGGCCGCTGAGCTCGGCTCCGACTCGGACGACTGGCGCAGACGCTTTTTCACCACCTGTGGGTAGAGGGGCGGTCAGCTCAGGGGAGTGGAGGGGTCAGCTCGCGCTCTTGTGTTGTGTGTAGGGAACCTGAAAATAATATGACAACGTTATTAACAATATCAATGTCTTATTCCATGACATATTGTTGCAATGATACATCTTGTTGAAGCTTATCACCATCTTCTCAGACAGGCGTCAGACTGGCGTCAGGCAGGGGTCATACAGGCGTCAGACTGGCGTCAGACAGGCGTTAGACAGCGGTCAGACAGCGGTCCGACTGGCGTCAGTCAGGGGTCATACAGGCGTCAGACAGGCGTTAGACAGGCGTCAGACCGGGGTGGCTGCCATGACACACAGTGTAGCCCAAGGCGGTGCTGGTAATCAGCAGATCAAGGGGCAGGGCAGTGGCACAGCCCGTCAAGGTAAGCCTTACTGGCGCTGTGGCAACAAGCACAGGGATCCGTGCAAGTTTAAATCGTACCGATGCAACGTGTGTGGGAAAACGGGGCACCTGGCAAGGTGTTGTACTCAGAGGCGGCGCGGAGGCACTTATGTCGTTCTAGATCAGGGGGAAGAGGAAGAGGAGTCTGTGGCGATTGAGAACATGTCCAATGACTCGCCTGTCTACATGGTTCAACGCACAAAGGCGAATGTTCCGCCTATTTGGTGTCCTATTGGTATCGGTGACGCAACTGTTAAAATGGAGCTGGATACTGGGACAGGCTGATCGATGAGCACACTTACCGCCGGATTAAACCTCGCCCAACGCTGTCCGCCTGAAACACTCGTTTTAAGTCGTACTCTGGTGACGTCATACTTGTCCTCGGAGAGTTCTGTACAGACGTCTGTCACAACGGATCTGTACACAGGCAGCTGCCAGTTATCGTCGTCGCGGGTTCTGGACCGAGCCTGCTGGGGAGGAACTGGTTGGCTGCGATGAAACTGAACTGGTCTGAGGTACACCCCGTCAGAGCACCTCCCCTGGAGCGTCTGAAATGCAGGTATCTGTCTGTCTTCCGCCCTGAGCTCGGTAAGCAAAAGATGTTGAGCTGAAACTCGATATCGATCGTACCGTGCCTCCCAAATATTATAAGGGACGATCGCTTCCGTACGCTGTCAAAGCCATGGTAGAGGAACAGTTAGACGCAGACATAGCTTCCGGTGTACTTGTTCTAGTTAAAGATAGCGAGTGAGCAGCTCCGATTGTTCCTGTGATCAAGCCAGGCGGTAAAGTGGGAGTGTGTGCAAACTTTAAGCTGACTGCAAACAGGGCAGTCAGGCTAGATCGTTATCCCTTGCCCAGAGTAGAGGACATGTTCGCAACACTTGGTGGCCAGAGTTTGTTCTCTAAAATAGATCTGGCCCAGGCTCACAACCAGATCAAAGTCCACGAGTCATCCAGGGATGTATTGACGATTAACACGTCCAGGGGGCTGCTTCAGTACTCGAGCCTGCCGTTCGGGGTCAACTGTGCATGTGATCAATTTCAGTGTGAGCTCGAGAAGGTTTTGCGAGGCATCCCTAACGTGGTTGTGTTTCTAGACGATGTTCTAATCGCCAACCAGACAGAGGACAAACATTGGAGGCGTCTGGACCAGGTTTTCCAGCGGTTAGAATCGGTGGGTTTCCATATGCGAGAGAGCAAGTGCCTGCTGATGCAGTCCAGTGTTGAGTACCTGGGCCACGAACTGGACAGATCTGGCGTCCGCCCACTGGATGAAAAGGTACGTGCCGTACTGAGCACCCTTTCCCCAAGCAACGTGACTGAGCTGAAGTCCGCCCCTGTGGCTCAGTGGGAGAGCGCTGGACTTCTGACCTATCCCGGTAGTGGCAGCCCGGGTTCGAGTCGCTTCGGCGCTCGCTATTTGCTCCTGACTGGGATGGCCTGTGGCCGGTGGCAGCGGTCGCACTCAAGGTCAGGTTACGTCAGTGAGCGGGGCGGACCGTGTCCAGGTATGTCGGGCACGTACAACTTTCGTCTCTAAATTATGCCGGCTAACAGGAATTGCGCGATCGGGTGGTGAGGTCAAGACCTGCACAACAAGCTCTGCTTAGCGTGGGTCCTGACCTCGGAAATCCATCCGTACAAAACATTCGGAATACATTAAAAAAGAAGTCCTTCCTTGGTCTGGTGACGTACTACGCCGATTCATAACCCAGAGGGCGATGATGTTGGCTCCACTGTATGATCTATTGAAAAAGTAAGTCAAATGGAAATGGGGCAGGGGGAAGATGAGAGCTTTCAGGAGTGCAAGCGCAAGCTTGCGGCTAGGACATTGTTGGTTCACTTCAATGGCTCTAAGGACCTCATACTGACGTGTGATGCCTCCAGTCGAGGGATTGGTGCCGTGTTGGCTCATGTTGGTGATGGGGGAGAAGAACTGCCTCTGGGATGTGCATCCAGAAGGCTGACCGATGCTGAACGGAAATATTCACAAATAGAACGAGAGGTGCTTGCCATCGATCAATACTTGTGTGGTGTCACTAAACCGTTCTACCTTGTCACTGACCACAAACCCCTTATCAAGCTGTTCGGGCAGCATGAAAACCTGCCTGAAATAGCCTCTGGGAGAATACGCCGATGGGCACTCAAGCTGTCGAACTATACCTACGTTATTCAGTTCCGCAGAACGGACGACATACCCAACGCCGACGCTCTGAGCAGACTGCCGTCACCGCTGGAGTCGGGTCCTTCCCAGGAGGAGCTGGTGCTGCTCGTGGAGCCTGACTGGCTGGACGCCAATGGCATGGCAAGACTCACCTCCAAAGATGTCACGTTGTGCCACGTTCTTAGGTTTGTTCAGTATGGAAAATGGCCGTCCAAGGCACATGACTGCATCATATCCCTGTATAACAAAAGGCATGAGCTGTCTCAGTCCGCAGGTGTGTTGCTGTGGGGGCATCGTGTTGTCGTTCCCGAAGCTGGCCGCAGGATGGTGCTGCGAGAGCTGCATGTCGGGCATCCGGGTATCGTCCGCATGAAAGCCGCCGCCCGAGCGGTGGTGTGGTGGCCCGGCATCGATGAGGACATCGAGCGAACCGTCAGATCCTGCCGGCCCTGCCAAGAGTCTCGCTGCTCACCCCAGAGAGCTGAGCTGCACATGTGGCCGTGGCCAGGCCGGCCATAGTCTCGTCTTCACATCGATTTTTCGGAGCTCACGAAGGGCAAGTACGTTCTTGTCGTTGTAGACAGTCAATCGAAATGGATTGAAGCCGAAGTAATGAGCAGCACTACTTCAGCGTCCACGGTGAGCAAGCTACGGGCCAATGTTTGCGCGCTGGGGAATCCCGGACATGACATGTACCGATAGCGCCACAACGTTTGCATCGTATGAATTTCAGGAGTTCATGCGTGGCAATAGAGTACTCCACAGAACGATTGAGCCAAAGCATAGCAGGGGTAACGGCCTAGCAGAACGTGCTGTCAAAGAGGTTAAATTAGCATTGAAGATAGGATTGGAAGATGGTGGTATGATGGATCTCGCTTTGCAACGTTGGCTGTTCCAGCAGAGGACGATTCAGCACTCCACGACGTCAGTCTCTCCAGCTGAGCTCATGATGGGACGGAGGCCCAAGAGCAGACTGGATCTGCTGTACCCTGATCTGGACAAGGTAGTACTGTCTAGAGAAGTGAAGCACAAATCTTACTCTAATCGCTCGGCCAAAATACGTGAGTTTCGTATCGGAGATACTGTTTACGCTAGGAACTATGCGATGGGGAAGACGTGGTTGCATACTACTGTCCTAGGTGAAGACGGTCCAGTCTCTTTCGTTGTTCACCTGGATGACGGCAGGATTTGGAGGAGGCATACTGAGCGGCTCAGACATAGATCCCTCGATGCCAGCTCAGACGAACACAATATTCCAGGTGATTCTGTTCCGGTGGCGGAGGAGACTCCAGATGGCGCAACCGAGAACCCGACGGCGGAGTCTGCGTCGGCAGCGCGGCCCGCCCCTGCAGCGCGACCTGTCCCTGTGACACTGCGGGCGGCTGAGTGCAAGTCGCCTGCGCGTGTGGCCGCTGGGGAGACGGCGGCTGCTCCGAACGACGCCCTGGACGCGACCTGAGGCGACGGTGCGCCTCATCCCACCGCTGATCTCATCCCGGGAGCAGCTGGGCGACCAGATGCTGGAGACCTGCCGCCGACTCGCGATGGCGGAGCTCGTCATCTGGGTGCGGTGGGGGCCGCCCCCGGTGAGCCCAGACCGGTGGCGGCATCTGTGTGCGGGCCGCCTCCCATACGTTCGACGCGGGAGCGGAAGAAGCCTGACTTTTGTTAAAGTGAACATTTTTGAGTAGCATGTGGTGGTGTAATGTACAGACTGCGACCTTCGCCCGCGCGCGACCTGTGCGGGGTCAGGGTCAGGGACCCGCGGGACGTCACCCGCCCTGGGGCGGTGAGGCAGTCGCCCGGGCGGGGCCGGCTGCGCCCGGGCATTCAGCGAGCAGCGTGAGCCAGCACCGGACGTGCCCAAATACAGCTGAGAACGTTACACTTGTCTATCTTTATTCTATCAATAGTTATTTGCAAACAAGCCCTGGTGACCTAAAATGAACTCGGCTTACCTTGCAAGGGTTACTGAGCAAAATTGTGCCTCAGTCATCAAAAAATGAACTAGGAGAGGAACTAGAAAGAATTGGTCTAATATAATGTGTATTCTCTGAAAGGGAAGCATTTGCATATTTTCACATTGCCATATAATGGGGAAGCCTTGAGATTGACCTGACCTTAGGTCACCTATAGAAATTGTGTCACCGATATCATAATTGTAGGTAGGGGAGAACGGGGTAAGATGGCCTTTTTTATTTATTTTTTCTGTGGCGCTTAAAGGAAACAGTTCACCTTTTTAAACATGGGGTTTTGAGTTGAGATAGCCAAGTTGTAGTCCATGCTCGAAAATGGACTAGAGAAGCTTTCACATCTTCATAATACCCCTTTCATTAATTAAAATTGGCTTACCGGAGTCCTTGAAACCGGGATGAGTATCCGTCGTGATCTCCCATCGCTGATTGGCTGATTTGACGTATGATTATAACGTTTGGCATGGGGAATAAGTATTATAAACATTGAAATATATAGCACAGGCGCTGGACAAGAACATAATGTTTCAGTATCTTATTCCCTTCATTGCACGAATGAACTTTGAGATATATATCCCTATTTGTAACAGGGGGGGGGGGGCGGATTCCGCCCCCTCCCTCATTTTTTTCGCAGATATCTCCAGAATGGCTGGGAGCAGACACATGCAATTTTCGGACTTTTCATAGAATTGAATACCGCATTTGGAGTCAAAATTTTGAGTTCTTAACCTGAACAGAGGCGGTTCCAGGGCCCAGTTTTGGGTGGGTTCGGAGGCGACATTTGGCGATAATACGGAAATGCGATCTTCACGGTTTCTTCCTAGCTGCATCAAGTATAAATGAGTTACATCGATTTACGGTGATTGCAACAAGTGCAAATTAGTTGATGTTAATGAAATAGCATAAAAATTGCATGGCAGAGGCGGTTTCAGGGGCTTGAAAAGGGGGGGGGGGGGTTCCAGGAAGTATTCAATGCTTGACGGGAAGACAATAGAGCGATGTAAGGGGCATTTATAGCTATCAAGATGTAAAAGATAGCTTCTGCTTCTATTATTTGCATAATTTATTACATATAGAGTTTCAGGGGCGTGTTCAGGAACATGAAAAGGGGGGCGACTGGCATGGAGATGACGATATGCCAGCGATAACGGCGCAATAGACGTTTAGCTTATAATGATATATACACATATGAGGCCAGAAAAGGGAATAAAGTCATTTTGGCAGAGGCGTGCTCAGGAATGGAAGAAAGGGGGTCATATTATTGCAAGGAAACTAAGAGGTATGGGCGTACAATGACATAACATACTGCAGTTTTCGGATGAAACACGCACCACATGCTACTCTACGAACGATTATAAGATAATAGGCGAGTCCAGGTAGGGTAAGAAGGGGGGGGGGGGGGGGGGGGGTAAGCAATGTTAATTGAAGTTGTAAGTGAAATAGTCACTGTTGACTAGTTAGTATCATAATAGCGGATAATATACTTTTCAAAATGTCTTGCGCCGCCCCAGTTTGGATCCTGGATACGCCTATGATGAAGTACAACATGCAAAAAGGAACTATCTACGATCAGTAACATATTTATAGTGCTGGGTAGCAACTTGTCTGCGGTTAATATTTTTCCCCAATTTACCCCCCCCCCCCTTTTTCACTAACCTGGTACCGCCTATGGCAAAAATTATGATGTATAACTGTATTATCTAACGTCACAATCACATACCATTTCATTTATAAAAAACATCAAAAAATTGTTTTATTACGCATTTACTTCACCCCCATATTGAGTGACCTGCACACGCCTATGATTTTTGCATTTTCAAACGTCACCGTCATATATCAGTTTACGATTTAATCTCTATCGATTCCTATTAGTTGTGTTAAAATCGGTCGATAAACATGAAAGCTATGTCGGATCAAAAATACCACTACAATTTGTAGTTTTTGCCCCCCTGTTGCTCCCCTATCCAAAATTTAGATATTTTTATTATTTAGAAATGTAGATCGTGTTGAGAGGAACTAAACACCGTTTCATTTTCGAAAATCGGACGGGTAGATCTCGAGATCTCCGGGGGGGCGGATTCCGCCCCCCCCCCCCTGTTACAAATAGGGGTAGCCAGGAGCCTGTTACAAATAGGGATATATCGCTAAATCGTCTTAAAACACTTCTCTCAGCAATATTCTTTGGGAAATTGTACGTCACGCACGTGCAGATGTCCTGATTTCGCATTAATTCACTCCATTCAGAGGAAAACATCTGAATTGGAACAAAATAACTGACATTATAATTTGATTTTTCCGCGCTCATATATATTTTTATGGCTTACCAGTAACATGATAATTCATTTCTAGCTTCTCTCGATCATTTCTGAGATTTTTAAAAGGTGGACTGTTGCGTTTAAATGTCAGGCAAACTGAATTATGTATCCTATCAGACTGAGGGCCTAAACCTTTAGCTGCAAACTGAAAACGAAAGTTTTATTTCACTTGCAGAGGTTAAGACTGCTTGGACGTTTTAATGACAGTAGTGCACTTGCCACACTTGCCCCAGTAACGGGTTAGTTGATCCAGCCTACGGGATAAGTTGAGCAAAACGTAATAGTTTATTAGCAACGCTCTGATGCTTAACCCTATTCCCTGCGGGGGCAGATTCTGCCCCTCCCGGAAGTTTTTCGCTTGCGGCTTTTAAACTGTTACGCCTAGCGTCCTGAAACTTTGTGAATTTTCTCAAAATTGAATGACGCGCGTTGTATCCAAATTTTGAAAAAATAGATCCTGCAGAGGTGGTTCCTGGCTCCTGTTTTGGGGAGGGTGTTACGAATGCGGTTTTGCGGCGCATACTTCCTTCGTGGTTTGCAATGCAATAAATGGGGCATAACAATTTCAAAGCAATATGCATCATAGATACTGTGATTGTACATATTTTTGGGGCAGAGGCGCACTTAGGGTTAAAAAATGGGAGGTGATACCCACCCTCAAATTAGGTCCAACTTCAAATTAGTAAGATGATAAAAGCGTTACGCGCATGGTGCCCCCATGTTTTTTTTCCTGGATCCACCTATGCGCAATATATCAAATTTAACAAATTACAGCATATAATGCCCACATGTGACGTTCATGTCGTCCCAAACAATTACGAACAGCACATATTTTTTTTCTTCAGAAAATCCCCCCATTTTACATTCCCTGAATACGCCTATGATTTTTTATTTTGTTTTTTTTTACTTCTAATATATTAAAGACCAGTAAATTGGAAGCTAAAAACCTTTTGGGGCATGCAAATCAGTCGAGCCACATCGCCGCAATGACCTTTCAAAAAACACCCAAAATATTAGGATTTTTTTCCATCTGGCCCCCCATTTTTGAACAAAACAAAAATTCCGTGGTCCAAAAAGAGAGATCGTGTCATGACGCATTTAATGACGCTTTCCCCATCGAAATCGACGGAGCGGTTCTCGAGATCTCTGGGGGGAGGGCAGAATCTGCCCCCCCCCGCAGGTTAACGTAATTCTGGCCGCCCGCATGGAATAGGGTTAACCATCGCCCGGGTAGGGCAAAATCACTACGGGTTCGGGTAGGGGGAGGGTTGGTACGACCCTCCCCTTAGAGTTTCGCTCCTAATTGAACTAGACCTTCGATTAAAAGACGAGCGTGTCTCTTGTGACTAGAGGAAGCCGGTGATACCCGATTTCAAAGTCTTTGGTCATTATGTGACCTCTGAGGTCATGTCAATGACTCAAAAGCTATACAAATTGTAAATGCGTATACATTTAATTTTATCGAGCTAGAATCGTGAATAAGCATATCATAATGCTTAACCCTATTTGTAACAGGCGCCTGGCTACCCCTATGTGTAACATGGGGGGGGGGGAGCGGATTCCGCCCCCCCCCCGGAGATCTTGAGATCTACCCGTCCGATTTTCACAATTCAAATGGCATATTATTCCCCGTAGGAGGAGTCAGGGTGCTGATGTGGCGTGGATTGGCGATTGGAGCACCACGGGGCGCAGTAAGTCGTTGATCCCAGCGGTAGTGGGCGGAAGGAATGGACCCAGACAGAAAGGCATGTGTGAGGTTATAAATAATTGAATTTGGATTAAATAGTTAGAGTAGAAAGTTATCCATTGCGAAATGCTGAATACATCGGAGACGAAATTCGCTCAATGAACCAGCTTTGGCCCTGGTGCGTTTCTGGCGTAACACTACGCACCACTGGTGGGGATAGGAAAAGAAGGAGTGGTCAGGAAGACAAACCTGACAGTTTACTACAAAGTATGACAGAGATTGATGATTGAGTGAATGCCTGGGGAGAGTCTGAGTGTAAGGGTACGTCTGCTTTAACCCTCGCCCTTCCGGGGGGGGGGGGGGGCTGACAGGCCCCCTGAGGTTTTTCTTGAATAACATTTTACACATGCGGCGCATCTTGATGATATTTTCAGCAGCTGAGTTTACAACAATTATACGTATGCTGGAAAAGAGTTTTGAAATTGGTTGAGTAATTTCGGAGATAATCATGTTTTGATGACGTCATGTTGGTGGAAAAACGATAAATATTTGAAAAATGGTAGAAAACAGAGTTTTAAAGAAAATTGCAAACGCAATTTACCAAAGATACAAAATGGCATTTTCTTTAAAATGGCAATCTCGGATTTTCAAAAAAAAATTATTTTTGACCCCTGAAATAAAAAACAACTGTTTTTTTGTGTGTGAAAAATTCCTTCAAAATCAAAATTGTCAAAGATGTTAGAAAAACCGGAATATATGTGAGAGAACTGAGTATGGTAAATACCCATACCCAATTTCAAATCAACATCTTCATTTTTTACTGAGTGATGGCTCCCTAAGAGTAAGAAACTGATGACGTCATTTTTTTAATAACTTTTTTGACTTTTTTTGACAAGATACGAACCAATAATTACATTTTCTGTATTTCTGAGCCAATCCTGGTCTAGAAACATGCCTTTTTATTTACATTTATCAATTTCTAATTTTGACGTTTTCTGAAGAGTAAAATCGCTGTTTTGAACGTGGTAAATCCGAGGTCATTCACTTGACGTGGAAGGTCACTCATTGATATGAAACCTAAAAATCGCATACTGTTAGATTCTTCTCATGACAGGCAACATGCTGGTTCTTACTGCAGTGCTCTAAGTTGCTTGGTGTGGAAGTTAACAGGGGGGGCTGTCAGGCCCCTCCCCGTAGGGCGAATGTGAAAAAAAGCTTCCGTAGGGCGAGGGTTAATTCCAGTGGGAGTTGGTCATCAGCGTAGTGTTACACAGGGTATACAAAAAGGGGCATGTAACTGCTCTCGGAACTCACTGTGATAGTTTGGGAGACAAACCGTTGGTGAAATTATGCAAGAAGGAGCCAGAGGGCCATTGGTGCCGGCTCACGAGCAAGGAACCCGGACCACACATACATTCCACCGGACCAATTCCATATTAACCGGCAAATTCCCCCCCCCCCCCCCCCTCCCCCACACTAACCGTGCAGCGACCTATGTGTTCGACGATGATTGACCTTTCTCCAAAATACAAATGCATGTACGGGTCTAGTTCGATTCTGCATTTGCAACCACGGGAATTAAATCACTTTCAAAATTGCTACAAGAATTGAGTAATATCTCGAAAACACGGGGATATAACCTTCTGAAATGCCGTAGTTCTATTTCTGATCTCATGAAAATCCCGTAGGCAAAATTTCGAAAATGTTGCAAATTGTTTCAAATTGTTGCAAGTAGCTCTAATTGTTGCAGATTAAGCCGGAGAGCCTAACAAATTATGCCATTGCACTCAGCAACCCAAAAATCACCAGCAAAAGAGTTTAAAAAAAAATCGAAAAATGTTGCAATGTTGCAAGCAATTGCAGAATAAGAGAAAACCCGTTCCAAATACTAGGAATTTCAAACCGCTCAGTCAAACACTGTTGGTGTGGTATTACCATAAGCGTTTACGAGGGTGGGGTCACTTGACGTGACCTGGCGATCTGACCTGAGAATGTCGCCGTTTTTCCGCTTTCCCCGAAACATGCGTATCGCCCCGGTTGGGAGGAGGGGGGGGGGGGGATCAAAATTACTTCCTCCGCCAGATCTAAGGTTAAAACAATTCAAGCCACCACTTCATATTTCCTTCACTCTGTTTCCTTCCGTAGAATTCCTTTCAAATCCGTTGCGTCATTGGATCTTGCATCCGTTTATTGCTAGGGTGATGACCAAAACACAAATCATCGAGAACAAACATGGATCGAGCACCGGGCGCGGGAGGAGTCAGTGTGTGACCCACTCTCCTTCACCGGGCGCGGGAGGAGTCAGTGTGAGACCCACTCTCCTTCACCGGGCACAGGAGGTGCCAGTGTGAGACCCACTTTCCTTCACCGGGCGCGGGAGGAGTCAGTGTAAGGCCCACTCTCCTTCACCGGGCGTGGGAGACGTCAGTGTGTGACCCACTCTCCTTCACCGGGCGCGGGAGGAGCCAGTGTGACCCACTCTCCTTCACCGGGCGCGGGAGGAGTCCGTGTGAGACCCACTCTCCTTCACCGGGCGCGGGAGGAGTCAGTGTGACACCCACTCTCCTTCACCGGGCGCGGGAGGAGCCAGTGTGACCCACTCTCCTTCACCGGGCGCGGGAGGAGCCAGTGTGACCCACTCTCATTCACCGGGCGCGGGAGGAGTCCGTGTGAGACCCACTCTCCTTCACCGGGCGCGGGAGGAGTCAGTGTAACACCCACTTTCCTTCACCGGGCGCGGGAGGAGTCAGTGTGTGACCCACTCTCCTTCACCGGGCGCGGGAGGAGTCCGTGTGAGACCCACTCTCCTTCACCGGGCGCGGGAGGAGTCAGTGTGACACCCACTCTCCTTCACCGGGCGCGGGAGGAGTCAGTGTGACACCCACTCTCCTTCACCGGGCGCGGGAGGAGTCAGTGTGAGACCCACTCTCCTTCACCGGGCACAGGAGGTGCCAGTGTGTGACCCACTCTCCTTCACCGGGCCCGGGAGGAGTCCGTGTGAGACCCACTCTCCTTCACCGGGCGCGGGAGGAGTCAGTGTGACACCCACTCTCCTTCACCGGGCGCGGGAGGAGTCAGTGTGAGACCCACTCTCCTTCACCGGGCACAGGAGGTGCCAGTGTGAGACCCACTCTCCTTCACCGGGCGCGGGAGGAGTCAGTGTAAGGCCCACTCTCCTTCACCGGGCGTGGGAGACGTCAGTGTGTGACCCACTCTCCTTCACCGGGCGCGGGAGGAGCCAGTGTGACCCACTCTCATTCACCGGGCGCGGGAGGAGTCCGTGTGAGACCCACTCTCATTCACCGGGCGCGGGAGGAGTCAGTGTGACACCCACTCTCCTTCACCGGGCGCGGGAGGAGTCCGTGTGAGACCCACTCTCCTTCACCGGGCGCGGGAGGAGTCAGTGTGACACCCACTCTCCTTCACCGGGCGCGGGAGGAGTCAGTGTGTGACCCACTCTCCTTCACCGGGCGCGGGAGGAGCCATTGTGACCCACTCTCCTTCACCGGGCGCGGGAGGAGCCAGTGTGACCCACTCTCCTTCACCGGGCACGGGAGGAGTCAGTGTGAGACCCACTCTCCTTCACCGGGCGCGGGAGGAGCCAGTGTGTGACCCACTCTCCTTCACTGGGCACGGGAGGAGCCATTGTGACCCACTCTCCTTCACCGGGCACGGGAGGAGTCAGTGTGAGACCCACTCTCCTTCAACCGCTGGTCGGTGCAGGATTTCCAAGTAACATCGACTGGAGAAGGCGAGACAGCGGCAGCGCTTCTGCAGAGCGTTGCTGCGTCACGGGTACACTTCGTAAGCAGTCGGGTCCTTCCATCTGGAAAGTGGTGGTACGTCAGTGATCATATGTAAATGTATTAGCGCAGCATACAGTGTGATGAGCAGGATCATGCTGATCATGAGAATGTGTGATTAACTATCAGCGGTAAATCATACAGCTGTGTCAGATGTTATGGGGAAGTTCTCTCATCCAATGCAATCCAACCAAACGCAATCATTCACGTTAGTTCTTCACATTCCCGCATGATAGATCGAACAGTTGCCTTTACCCCCAACCTGCTCGGTTACTTGACAATTGTTGTCGACTCACCCTCCCCGATAACCCCCAGGTTTACCGAACACCCACCGAACACCGATCAAACACCCACCAGGAGCAGTGGTCGAACAGCCATTGAAGACCTACTGATCACTTACCAAGAGCAGTGGTCGAGCAGCCACTGAATACCCATTGATCACTTACCAAGAGCAGTGGTCGAGCAGCCACTGAACACCCACTGATCACTTACCGATAGCAGTGGTCGAGCAGCCACTGAACACCTACTGATCACTTACCGAGAGCAGTGATCGTCGGTCGGCGGGCGCAGGCGTTCTAGGCCTTCTCCTGGTTAGCGGTTTCGGCTGAGGCGGTGGACGTGGTGTCGGCGGCGGCTGACTTGCTCTTGCCGTCATTCTCGGCACCGATGCACACCCACGGCATGTGCTTGCGCAGCGCGGCCCGGTAGCGCGGGTGGCTGAGCGCATACACCAGCGGGTTGTACGTGCTGACCGCCTTGGCGAAGAGCGCCGGCAGGGCTGAGACGAGCGGCGTCACCATCATCTGGTTGCCTGAGATGCCGATGGCCGTCACGATGCAGTAGGGCGTCCAGCAGACCGCCCACACGGAGATGTTGATCAGAGCCACCTTAGCTATGCGGATCTCGGCCGACTGTTTGTCCTGGTCGGTGTTGCTGCGCAGGGTCGCCACGTTCATCTTCTTGGCCTGCTCCTTGAGCGCCTTCTCGTGCTGGAACACGGCGTTGACGATGTGGTAGTAGAAGAAGCAGATTAACAGGATCGGGAAGATGTAGAAGAAGATGATGCAGCACCAGATGTAGGCCGTGTTGATTACGCCCGTGTCGAAGTAGTCGAACGTGCATGAGTCGAGGATACCCTCCGGCACGTAACCACCGATGCCGAAGAAGGGCAGGATCGTGAAGCCCAAGGTGTACGCCCAGACGACGATCATGATGCCCAGCACCTTGCCGACAGTGAGCGGGGCAGCGTTGAAGGACAGGACGATGACGCGGTAGCGGTCCCAGCTGATGGCTACCAGGGAGCAGATGCTAGCCAGGCCGCTGACGGCGCCGAGGAAGCCGGACACCTCGCAGACGCGCGGCCCCAGCTGCCACGCACCGCCACTGAAGGCGTTGTAGATGAAGACCGTGTGGTTGGTTATGGTCATGATCAGGTCGGAGAGAGTCAGGTTGATCACCAGCATGTTGGACGGCGTGCGCAGCGCCTTGTCCTTCAGGAACAGGTACAGCGCCGTCATGTTGCCGAACATGGAGATCAGGACTGAAAGGGTGAAGAGCGGTGGGTTGTCACTGAAGAGTCTTCAGGATATTGAGTTCTGTTCGCCTATATTCTCTACATCGTTGAGTGAGCACACTGTATATGACGTCTGCATTGTGCATTGGTACCTTATTTTTGTAAAACAACTTCTTCATCTTTAGTGATCATGTTATGGCAGTTGTTGCACTTGCAAATCCACTATGATGGATAATAAGAAAATTAAGGATTAGCAAAAAACGATTGGTCAGAATGAGAAGGAAAAACAGTAAAAGGAAAGGAATCTGTCCGCAACGCAGCAGGTAAAGTGAGTCTTGAGTCAAGGGTGGACGTGGAATAACAAATGAAACAGGACATTCATATACTCATGCATTTGCTCACGAATCATTCCATATAAATGGCTTAATGTTCGATTCGAGTGAATGGGATACAAGTTGGGCGATAAAAACGAAAAACACGACAGACAATTTAAAACACGCTTCGCACACAAGGAATAATGGTACGAACATAACAAAAGTACGAAGATAGGCTTTCACACACTGTCGCGTCTTAATTGCGCTTCTACCCTGTTGTGCAAAAATTTATCGTAATGCTACTATGAAATTAGCCAAATAGATGTGATCCCAAGACAGCTCAATGATATTTCAACTTTGAATCATCAGCCATCATAATCAGGTGTGTTTCTGTGTCGCTTATATTTTATACTTCGAATTCTCCTTTTAGTGAACGCTGTTTTCGCCTTAACCCTCGCCCTATGGGAGCTTTTTTCCCCTTCGCCCTACAGGGGGGGGGGGGGGGGGCGCTGACAAGCCCCCCTGTTAACTGTCAAACTAAGCAACTTAGAGCCATGTGGTAAGAACCAGCATTTTGCCTGTCATGAGAGGAATCTAACCCTATGCGATTTTTCGGTTTCAGGTCAATGGGTGACCTTCCAGGTCAAGTGAATGACCTCGGATTTACAACGTCCAGAATAGCGATTTTGCTCTTTAGAAAACCTCAAAATTAGATTTGATGAATGTAAATAAAAAGGCATGTTCCAAACCCGTTTTGGATCAGAAATACAAAAAAGGTAATTATGTGTTCGTTTCTTGGCAAAATAAGTCAAAAAAGGTTCTTAAAAAACATGACGTCATGAGTTTCTTACACTTAGGAGCCATTCTTCAGTCAAAAATTAAGATATTGTTTTAAAACTTGGTGTGGGTATTGTCCATACTCCGTTCTCTCACCTATATTCTGGTTGTTCTAACATCTTCGAAAATGTTGATTTTGTGGGGATTTGTCCCAAAAAATAAGTTTTTTTTAATTGTAGGGGTCAAAAACCCAAAATTTTGCAAATCCAAGATTGCCATTTTAAAGAAAATGCCATTTTATATCTTTGGTGAATTGCGTTTGCAATGTCCCTTAAAACTCTGTTTTAAGGGACATTGCAAACGCAATTCACATTCTACCATTTTTATACCATGTCCCTACATACCATTAAGGGACATTCTACCATTTTTCAAATATTTGTCATTTTTCCACCAACATGACGTCATCAAACCATGATTATCTTACAAACTACTTCATTAGTTTCAATTCAATTTTTACACCATACGTATGATTCGTGTAACCTCAGCAACTGAAAATTTGAGTGAGATGCTCCGCAGGTGAAACAAGATATTCAAGAAAAACCTGAGGGGGAGGGGCTGGCAGGCACCCCCGTAGGGCGAGGGTTAAGACTGGCAAAGCACAATTGCATGCTCATCACCAAACCCAACGACCGTTGCAACAAAGTCACGCCAATCCGTGAAACACTATTATGAATCCCTGCACACCTCCCGGTCCGAACACCCAACTATGACCGCCACACGGCTACTCACAGAGGACGACGTAGACCATGCCGAGCATGTAGTGCCAGAGCGGGTTGACCGGCGCGAAGTTGTACCAGTGCTTGGGGATGATCTCGAGCATGTCAGCAGGAGCAGTGTCGGGCACCCGGGCGTTAGGGTCGAACATCCAGCCGAACTTCCCATCACGTTCAGAGACGGCGAATGCCTGCCGACGCAACAGATACGGTGGGTTAGCGGCCGTGTGTGTGTGTGTGTGTGTGTGGGGGGGGGGGGGGGGTGATCTGTCACATGCATAATAGCAGCCCTGCAAAGTGCAAACACATCTGTTGTGTAATTTGGGTGAAGAGATTAATGGTACAGATGTGTGGTTTCTCCAACATGTTACTTCTAAATATGAATCTGCGTTGTTTCGAGATTTCCGTATAGAGAGTTTTACTTGAAGACTGCTATTCATAGACTTCGCTTGGGAAGGGAAATGACACTCCTACAGTTACGGCAGGCTGCTGAAGTTTCAGTACCGTGGCTAAGGAAATCCCACAGACCTGTGTGATTCAGGAGAGCCCGTTCACTGCTGTGAGTGTCTGAGCCCGAGGTCCGCCGGAATGAGAACCTCGTGCCTTACCGCCGCGTGGAAGTCCGCCATCCTGTCGCCTGCGGGTCTACTGAACACTGCTCCTGCCACTGACTGTCTGGTACTGCTCACTGAACGCGCCAGCCTTAAGTAGTGCCCAGCAGGCTAAGGCTGCCCCGGTGGGGCTTCTCAGCGACCTTGTTCGACGCACCGTACTGCTTCACCTCCAATGCACGGGGCCGGGCCGCCTGCTCTCGGCCATGGCGCTGATCTTCAGCGGTATCTTATGATACACGGGGCCGGGCCGCCTGCCCTCCTCCGCCATGGCGCTGATCTTCAGCGGTATCTGCCGATGCACGGAGCCCTGATCTTCAGCGGTATCTCATGAGTGCTGACATTCTCAGAAGAGCGGGTTTGAGTACAGTATGACAGCTTTTAGCCTGCATGGAGCTGGAACGCGAAAACTGTCCCCTCCCCCGCCAGCAAGTATTTGGTATAGCTTGTGCGGAACCAGACATTTTTATTTGACATTTTTCGTAAGTTTTCATACCTAATTTTGCTCGCATCAGAATATAAAATAAAGCAGGCCAAATGCTCTTTAAAAAGGACTGACATTATTTTAGCTTCGCAGATATTTACGCACAAAAAGACAAATATAAAAAAGTGTTCTTTATAACTATAAAGCAGAGCAAAACTTTTTGATTGAAATATCGGAATGAAAAATTCGGACCAACAAAAGCTTAAAGGGGAATTGTGAAATTTGAGAACAATATAACACGAATGCATATGAGGAAAATTCCTTTATGGTCGATGACCGAGCGGACGCTGTCGCAAAATTCGAGGTCTGAGACATGACACGTGCATACGTGCATACGGTCCACACGAGCATACGTGAATAATGACGTACGTCTCGACGAGTGTAAAACAGCTAGTAGTCATACTCTAGGCACAGTGATTCTCGGCGTCAAGAGCATGGTTTCCTCCATTTGATGACCAGACCCCCCCCCCCCCCCCCCTCCCCCTACCATTGTACATACCGCAGTTATTGGCTTTAAGCTATGCGGTACAGCCTAACTTCAGGCGCTTACTCTAGTGCCATCTATGGACAGGAATATAAGCAGACATCATTGCTGTCTCCGTGGCCGTGGGCATAAGAAAACGGGATCATAACCTGTTGGCTCCGGATTCGAGCTCCGGTATTCCAGCCCCGGATCTGTGGTGTCCTGCTATGTACTGGGCAAGTCAAGTGGCAGTTGGCCGGAAATATCCTGGCACGGAGCGGCCGCGTCACAGCATTGCGTGGGACGTAAAAGATCCCTCCACGGCGTGGCACGGATATTTTCAGTGGAGGCCCCTTTTTTAATGCCTCGGTTCTTGGCAACCTGGCCTACCGACTTACATCATTCAGTATTTCGTACCGGGAAGCCGTGGCTCTGCTGCCAAGGGCAAGAACGTTTTTACTTCGTGGGGATTTTACCACGACATATCGACAAGTCGAAATAACCCTCATCTCTCACTTTTTGTTCAAAATTAGTGTATAAGGTTATCTTGAGTCCTGAATTCAACTGCTACAATATCAGCTTCATCTGACCTCAAATTTGGGAGTTATAGCCTCGGGCATTTTGGCAAGGTCACGCTGCAGGGGATGTTTGGAGGCCAAAATAGCACCTTTGACTTAGCTAAATATTAAAAATAATCATATGGCTCAATTTGCAATGAAACAGAGATTATATTTCTGGGCTTTTTTGCTTGACCTTGCATGACCTTGAAACCGTGACCTCGTGACCTTTTTTTGTTGACCTCGAATGACCCCGGGTACACTTCTGATTTCAATTTTTGACTTTGCAAAATACTCGTCAATATATTGCGGAATAACGCAACAAATACAAAAAAGGTGCGTTTTCCCTCTAATTTCCATATTTTACGTCCATGTACGTGCGTGTTTTTAATTACCCACAAGGGGAGGAATAACGAACGAATATCTGCGAATCTATGGGACCGATTCGGGTGTGGTCTTCGCCATTCGATCCGGCGTAGTCCAAGACAGTGCCATTTTTAGTTTTATTCACTTTTGATTAATCTAAGTGGACCAAATTGGACCAAAACCGCCACAAGTCGTTGCCGACAACGTCATACTCCAAACCTATGGGACCGATTTAGGCCGGATCTTCACTATTCGATCCGGCGTGGTCTAAGGCGGTGCGGTTCGGAGTTTTATTCATTTTGGTTTGATCTAAGTGGACCAAATTGGGCCGAAACTGCCCCAAATCGTTGTCGACAACGTCATACTCCAAAACTAGGAGACGGATTTAGGCGGCGTCTTCACCATTAGATCCGGCGTGGTCTAAGATGGTGCGGGTTTGAGTTGTATTCATTTTTGTCTAATTTAAGTGGACCAAATAAGACCAAAACCGCCAAAAATCGTTGCCGATGCCGTCATACTCCGAACCTAAGGGACTGATTTGGGCGGGGTCTTCACCATTCGATCCGGCGTGGTCTATACGGTGTCATAATGAGTTTTTTTCCACTTTGGTCTAATCTAAGTGAACCAGAATTCCAATTTCGCGATCGCTCGGTCATGGCCCAAAAAGGCGTTTTACTGGTAATACTACAGCCATTTTGGATCAAGGATCATTTTTGCAAGGTTTTTTGTTCATTTCTATGTTTGCGTGTACCAACTGCCACGCGCTGTGGTACCACCTCTATCAGAACGCACTATACCACAACAAAATTGATTTGATGGACCTATCCAATGGTGAAAACCCAATATCAATCGGAGCAGTGGTTGCAAAGTTATTAGCTTCCGAAAAGCGTCTGTATGGCCGGGTCGGGCCGGATCAAATGTAAATTTGTCTAGTAAGTTGACGATAAACCTCACCGGCGCTTCGCGCCCGCTCGGTAATAATAATGTGTATTTTTATAATTCAACACAATTTTATACTTTCGCTAGCAAAATTAGGCTAAAAAGTTTTGTTGTGAACATATTGAAAATGGCCGAACGCAGCATTCTCCAGTTTTTAAGCCTTAGAGTTGTAAACTGGAATGTCAAAACGCCTAACTAAAGAAAGCGTTTGCAAAAGGCAAGTTTTGAAATGTATTTTTAACTTACGTCCAAAACGATAGCATGAGACATCAAATAAAGTGCATTGTAAAGTAAAAACATTTAATGTTATGAAGCTTTTGGGTACCTATGCTAATATACCATCACTATTTAGCAATAACTGGTACCATTTTATTGCGACGTCATCACACCCTGACTCACTAGCGATCCCTGGCGGCCAACTGCTGCAACAACTCCAGCTGATAGTGCGCCCTGCCCTGGATATTGTATTAACCTCTATTTTTAATTTTGTTTGCAGAAGATGTTCTGGAAACTGTCACCCTTGTTGAGGGAGGGGAGATCAATTTTCATTGAGGTGACCAGACGCCAAACCACCTACTTTAGCGCTATATTGTGCCGCATCTGTGCGATTTGTCAATAAAGCTGACTGAAATCAATACAGCTGTTTACTGTTGGTGATGCATTATGGTCACCATGCGGTGGGTTGTTTGGCAGATTGAGATATGGTGGCAAGATTTGAGTTGTGTGATCAGTTCAGGCAACTAGACTCTGTAGCATTTGGAAGGTGTATCTCGGTCAGGCAGAAACTCACCAATTCCAAAACTGAAGACACAAGAGGTTTTCACTTTTCGCCAAACTGTATTTATTGGTACACCCACAAATCATCCATCATTCAGTTCACTCCGAGCCACGCCAGGGGTCGGACGTCTCCCCGCGCGGTGCAGATGTCCGGGTAGTTCCGCAGTGCGTGGCGGGCCGCCCCCGTGCGATGAGTGTCGGTGATTATACGTGCGTCCAGTAATGCAAGCATAACGGTGCGTACGTGACGTGACGACTTAAGGTCAGTGTGACAATTTGCCGATAAACAGTGACTAGAGACAGTGATACAGTACCACGTGACATTATGGCTACAGACTCGAGCGGAGAGGAGTCGGCTTCGTTTGCGGACTGTGCTTCGTCCGGTGTTGATCGTGGCCGGGGTGGCGGCCGTAAGCGTCAGTGTTTGGTGCCCGAGATGCTGCAACGAGTTGGGTCGCGGAAAACGAAGCGTCAGGCACCCGGCCGCGGCTCTCGGTCGCCGCCTGACGCCGCACCGCCCGCGGCTAAGCGGTCGGCCGCCGCGAGCGCGGCTGAGCCGCCGGCCGCCCTGGCCGCGGCCCCGACTGGGATGGAGCTCAGTGCGGGTGCACTTGCGGCAATCCAGCAGCTCATCGACGCCGGCAACGCAAGAGTCATCTCCGCCTTTAACGCTAAGATTGACATACTAGAAAGAAGAGTGTCAATCATGGAAGGCGAGTGTATGGACAAGGATACCGAGATCCGACGCCTGAACGAGAGACTGGGACAGCAGAGCAGTGCGCTAGAGGACCTACAATTACGTGTTGAAGGCATCGACGCCAATCGCAGACTATCCTCCCTCATACTGACCAGTGAGGACTTCGTGTCGTACTCTCCGGATGAAGACATCGAAGAGAAAGTGACTCAGGTCATAAATAAGAGGTTTCCAAGAATCCAAATGACGATAGCCGATATCCAGGCAGCCCATAGACTGCAAGGCAAGAGCAAGGTGATTGTTCGATTCATGAAAAGACGCCTGCGCGACTCTGTATATGACAGCCGCTTTGAGTTGTTTGGCGGTGCAGCCGGTCAAAGACAGCGGGGCATGTCGCCACTCTACATCACAGAGAGTCTCACGCCTGGGAACAAGCAGATCTACTCGGCGCTGCTGGACGCAAGAAGACCTGAAAACGGCCGGAAAATCGCATCCGTTTTCACCCGGCGTGGTCAAGTCCTGTGCAGAACCGAGAAGGGTGGCGCCAACATTAGGGTGCCGGACTGGGAGGAACTACAGCGCCTTCTAGAGGGACCCGCCCGCGGCTCTCCGTCTGCTGGACGTCCGGTGGCGCCGCCGGGCCGCGCTGGAGGGCCCGCGCTGGTGCGGCCGGCGGGTCGCGGCTGGGGGCCCACGCCCGCATCGGGGGCGGCCGGGTCTTCGGCACCGTCTGGGGTTGCCGCTCCGGCCGCGCCGTCTGGAGGTGCCGCTCCGGCTGCGCCGTCTGGGGGTGCCGCTCCGGCCGCGCCGTCTGGGGATGCCGCTCCGGCCGCGCCGTCTGGAGGTGCCGCTCCGGCTGCGCCGTCTGGGGGTGCCGCTCCGTCTGCGCCGTCTGGGGGTGCCGCTCCGGCTGTGCCGTCTGTGGGTGCCGCTCCGGCCGCGCCGTCTGGAGGTGCCGCTCCGGCTGCGCCGTCTGCGCCGTCTGGAGATGCCGCGCCGTCTAGAGGTGCTGCACCAGCTGCGCCGTCTGTAGGTGCTGTTTCGGCTGTGCCGTCTGGAGGCGCCGCTCCGTCTGCGCCGTCTGGAGGTGCCGCTCCGGCTGTACCGTCTGGGGGTGCCGCTCCGGCTGCGCCGATGTGAGGTGCCGCTCCGGCTGTGCCGTCGTGCCGTCTGAAGGGCGGCCCGCTTTGGCGTCGGTGTCTGGCGATGGCGCTCCTGCTGCGCTGTCTGGATGGCGACCCGTATCGACTTCGCCACACGCTGCACCTTCTCCGAGACATCTGGCGGACGGCTCTCTACCTGACGCAGAGACATCTGTCCCCGAGCCCTCGGCGCCGCCGGGGCGCCGGTCCGCCTGCGCCTGGCGCGGGGGAGACTCCGAGGGTGGATAGAGGACCCGCCTGAATCGGTAGGTGCCGCTGATCTCACATGCGGCAGACTTTGTTTACCGGGCGGCTTGGGCCGGTTGCCGCCGTTCGTAGCTGCGGTTCCGGTGGCGGGTAGCGCGGTCTGGGCTACCCGCTAGGCTGTCTTGTTTTCCTGGCGCGTCCTGGGATGAGTGGGTATCTTGGTTCCTGATTTGTGTACGTGGTAGTGGGGTCCTGTGCTTTGTATCTCGGTATGTTAGGTCGTTCTGCAGTCGTTAATTGCTGAATTTATGTTGTTATCTTATTTTGTAATTTATATTTTGCACTGTGTTGCTTTATGTTGCAATTAATAGATACTTTGCTGTGGTTGAATAGCATTGATTTCCAATAATTTATTTGTGATCGCCGGGGGAGGCCCGCCATGGCTTATTAGACCCTGGCGGCGATGAGCTTCGGAGAGTTCGAGATGAGTGCGGGGTGTATGGTGGGATGTGTACTCTCTCTCTCTCACACACACACACACACACACACACACACACACACACACACGCGCGCGCGCGCGCGCGCACACACGCGCACACGCACACACGCACACACGCACACACGCAAGCACACACGCACACACGCGCACACGCGCGCACGCGCACGCGCACCGCACGCACGCACCACATACGTGCGCGCGCTCACACTTATCCACCCAGCTCAGGTAGCTAAGCATGGCTGATCTTAAGTTATTGTCAATGAACTGTAGAGGTTTGGCACAGCAACATAAACGAAGAGACGTTATAAACTATTTAAATAGCTCTTCAGCTGATATAATTTTCCTACAAGAAACACATCTTACACAACATACAATCCAGTACTTTAACTCACTGTGTTCCGGAAAATGTTATCATTCTTGCAAAACATCAAACAGTCGAGGTACAACGATAATAATGAGACCTACCTTGCCATTCCACCTAATATCAGAGCATTATAGTAACAACGGCAACTTTGTGATGGTTGTTATCAAGGTGAATAACAACATTCTGACACTAATGAATGTGTATGGTCCAAATGATGATACCCCATCTTTCTATAAAAATATTGATTCACTCCTACAGCAGGTTCCCCAAGAAAATGTAATAATAGGTGGCGATTTAAATTTTGTTATAGATCGCACAAACGATTCAAACTACGAACATGACAAACAATATCTACGCGAAGAAGGTTTTCATCAACATAGCAAAAAAGTATGGTCTAATGGATACTTGGAGACGTATGCACCCACACGAGCGAGAGTATACCTGGATGAAACCTAACCCATTAAAGTATGGAAGGATTGACATGTTTTTTGCAAGTGAACATTTGCTTAGCCATATCAGAGAAGCAAATATTCAAGCAGGGTACAGAACAGACCACTGCCAGATTTCGTTAGCACTTCAAGCGTTTAATCAAGAAAGAGGGCCGGGATTGTGGAAATTCAACGAATCTTTACTACAAGATGAAAAGTACGCTAATGTAATGAGAGAATTTATAGTTGATGTAGTACAACAGTACTCTGTCCCCGTTTACTCAAAAATGTTCACTTCAAACTCATCGAACTTCGAAGAAGTACAACTTACCATAAATATAAGTTTGTTCTATGAAACTTTGTTGATGCTAATACGAGGAGAAACAGTAGAATATTCCAAGCAAAAGGCCAGAAGACTTCGCGAAAATGAGGAGGCAGCAAATCAAGAAATTGCACATTTTCGGAATTCATTTGCCCGGACTGGCGCAAACAGTGACATGAATAACCTCTTATCTGCACAGGAAAAATTAGAAAAACTTAGAGAGCCAAAAATACAAGGAGCAATAGCTAGATCAAGAGTGAAGTGGTATGAGGAAGGGGAAAATGCTCCAAATACTTCCTTTCTCTTGAAAAAAGGAACGGAGTACGGAAGTCAATCCAGTCATTATCAATAAACGACAAAACTATAACAAGGAAAGACGAAATTCTCTCGCAATTTACTAACCATTTAAATAGTAAGTACAATGTTTTTGCGGAAGCTCTCAATGCTAATGCATATATTAAACGAAATATTACCAAGAAATTAAGTAACATACAAAAATGTAAACTAGACGAACCTCTAACACTAGAAGAACTAAGTACAGCGTTGGCATCAATGAAAAAAGGAAGATCGCCGGGTTCAAACGGATTTACTTCCGATTTTTTTAACACTTTTGGAATTACCTAGGCATTTTTCTGTTCAGAAGTGTAAATGAAAGCATAAAAAATGGTTCACTTCCACTTAGTCACCGCGAATCTATCATCACGCTCATACCTAAGGCTGGGAAACCTCTAAACTCACTGAAAGACTGGAGACCAATATCACTCTTAAACGTAGACTTTAAAATAATATCATCCGCAATAACTAAACGATTAAAAACAGTTATTCAGGATATCGTTTCACCTTCTCAATCTGCATATATTAAGGGCCGGTTCATAGGAGAAAACAGCAGATTAGTCTATGACGTAATTGAAGAATTAAATCAGCAAAACCGATCAGGCTTAATACTAGCTGCTGACTTTGAGGCCGCTTTTGAATCTGTCTCATGGTCCTTCCTGTCACAAGCTCTGGACTGTTATAATTTCGGGTCACATTATAAATATCTGATAAGCCTGTTATACTTAAATAACAACAATTTTGCTAGAGTACTTCTTGATGGCTTTCTCGGAGGTACAATTTATATGAAACGTGGAATCAGGCAGGGTGACCCTGTATCAGGGTACCTATTCAATTTGGTAGTTGAGCCTCTCGCTAATCAAATTATGCAGTCTACAATAATGCGTGTATATCCATATCAAGCGGGTGCGAAATCCGACTTTCTCAGTATGCTGATGACTTGATCATCTTTTTAGACGACCGAACCGAATATGTTACCGGGGCAATACAGGAAATAAAAACCTTCACATTGATGTCTGGCCTGAAAATGAACATTGATAAAACAAAATGCTTACCGATAGGGAAATGCATTAACAGAATGCCACCTAACTTAGAAGGTATAAAGTATGTAGAAGATCTTAAAATTTTAGGCATAACTTTCAGCAGGAATAACGACAACGTTACAACGGTTGACATAATGAATAAACTTCCGTCTATCGAAAAAGAAACAATTCAATGGGAAAGAAGACATTTAACACTTATAGGTAAAATAACTGTAATCAAAGCTTTGCTGTTGTCCAAACTAGTACATATTTTCATTGCATTACCAAATCCATCAAACAATTTAATTGCAAAAATTAACACTATATTTTATAAATTTATCTGGAATGGAAAAAATGATCGCATAAAGCGAACGAAACTGATTCAGCGACAGGAATGCGATGGTCTTAATATGGTACACGTAGAAGGGTTCATCAAAAGTATGAAAATATCATGGATTGAGAGACTATACCAGGCAGATCATTCCTGGTTCAAAATTGCTGAGCGCAATATTCCCTCCATAGAAGACCTACGAACATACGGTTCAAGTAAACTAAGATCCATACGGAATACTATACTTAGCCCCTTTTGGAAGGACGCATTAGAAGCCTGGATATATTTCTTCGAACTATATCAGCCGAACAGTGACCAGATTATAACGGAAAAACTTTGGTTTACTGACATATCAAAATTCAGTAACAGCATTATAAATAGTTGGGATGCCAAAGGAATACGCTACGTCGCTGACCTTATCAACAATAAGACAGGCACCTTTTATTCAAAAAACGAAATCCAAAATATATACAATGTTAAAATGACATTCCTGTGTTATGCATCGTTGATAAGAAGTTTGCCAAACATAGTTAAAAGGACTAACTACACAGGAAGAATAGCATATCCACTTATTCCATACCAGGTCAGTCTGATGAATGGGAGTATCAAAATGTCACGACTGGCTTACAAAGAATTTCAAACGTCAGTAAGATCAAAACATAAAAGACCCAAGCAAGAATTGAATATAAATGGAATCGTGACATTGAATGTTTCCAATTCGGTAGCATGTACGATATCAGTGTGGTGACAAAGAACACATATTTAAAAACGTTTCATTTTCGGCTAATCTCCAGAATAATTCCAACAAAGCGCTTCTTGCACATAATAGGAATAGCTGAAAGTAACCTTTGCACTTTCTGTTCCTCTTCTATTGAAACTTTGCCTCACCTTTTCTGGGATTGTGAATGTACACAGCGCTTTATATCCGATATCAAACGAAAGCTTACCAGTATGTTTAATACGACTTATACCGTTTCAAAGAAAACTTGGTTCTTTCCCAATTTGAAAAAAAATGTACACAATTAGAAATGCTGGTGACAACCGTAGGGAAAGTAACGATATATAAAGCTCAAACTAAACAAATATCTTTGTCGATAAATAATTTTTTTTAACAACTTAAGGCTTGAAGTCGAAAAGGATCTACACATAGCTAGATCAAAAAACAGTATCGAACAGTTCAAAGCGAAATGGGGGCCTCTAGAGCCGATAACGAGGACTAATAAGTAGCAAGTCATCTTTGTTTTTCCTGTGTGGGATGACAGTGAGCGCGCGCACCCCCACACACTCACACACACACACACACACACACACACACACACACACACACACACACACACACACACACACACACGCGCGCACGCGCACGCGCACGCCGCGCGCCGCGCGCACGCGCACGCGCACGCACACGCACACGCACACGCACACGCACACGCACACGCACACGCACACGCACACGCACACCGCACACGCACACGCACACGCACACGCCCACGCCCACGCCCACGCCACGCCCACGCCCGCGCCCGCGCCCGCGCCCGCGCCCGCGCCCGCGCCCGCGCCCGCGCCCGCGCCCGCGCCCGCGCCCGCGCCCGCGCCCCGCCCCGCCCACGCCCACGCCCACGCCCACGCCCACGCCCACGCCCACGCCCACGCCACGCCCACGCCCACGCCCACGCCCACGCCCACGCCCACGCCCACGCCCACGCCCACGCCCACGCCCACGCCCACGCCCACGCCCACGCCCACGCCCACGCCCACGCCACGCCCACGCCCACGCCCACGCCCACGCCCACGCCCACGCCCACGCCCACGCCCACGCCCACGCCCACGCCCACGCCCACGCCCACGCCCACGCCCACGCCCACGCCCACGCCCCCGCCCCCGCCCCCGCCCCCGCCCCCGCCCCCGCCCCCGCCCCCCCACCGCCCACGCCCACGCCCACGCCCACGCCCACGCCCACGCCACGCCCACGCCCACGCCCACGCCCACGCCCACGCCACGCCACGCCCACGCCCACGCCACGCCCACGCCCACGCCCACGCCCACGCCCACGCCCACGCCCACGCCCACGCCCACGCCCACGCCCACGCCCACGCCCACGCCCACGCCCACGCCCACGCCCACGCCACGCCCACGCCCACGCCCACGCCCACGCCCACGCCCACGCCCACGCCCACGCCCACGCCCACGCCCACGCCCACGCCCCACGCCCCACGC